>PQXJ01000315.1:0-43416 GCA_004786225.1 Botryotinia narcissicola | reverse complement strand
ATAGTTTTCTGAATTAATAATTAAATAATATTCTATTAATCTTTTTATTAATCTTAAATAATATACCTTATTATATTAATTACTATCTATTACCCACTAAATTACTTATTACCCATTGGGTTATCCATTACCCATTGGATTATGGGTAATTTATAGTATTTTGGGTTATTTATAGTATTTTGGATTATTCATAATATTTTGGGTTACTTATAGTATTTTGGGTTACTCATAGTATTTTGGGTTACTCATAGTATTTTGGGTTATCTATAGGTAATGAGATGGGTTTTTAGAAATCCTACCCACCTATTGGGTATCCAATGAGGTATATTACCCACCCATTGGGACCATTACCCAGTGGGTGGGGCCCCACCCACTGGGTTTTCTACGCAGACTACCCACGATTCATCCCATTCTACAAATTCCTCTTCATCGCCACAACCATACTCAGAGAACCATTCTCAAGGATCGAAATACCTACTCCCTACAAGTACAAAACACAACTCCTCGTCCATCCCCCGCTCTCTCCTCTAATATTTTACTCTCTATCTCCTCCAGTAAGAACTGCCATTCTTTTACACACTCACACTCATTCCTATAATTACCATTACTATGCCATCCCCAAAATACAACCACAACCACATACCCGCACATTCAACACACGCGCCAGACAACGAATGTTGTCGGGACATCGATCATGTGATCGAAGAGCGCACTGTATTGGCTAGCGTCGCGCTAGCGCTTCCCTATATCAAGTACTAGGTACTAGCTTCCCATAGATAATAATGATCAAGAACGAATACAACCACAATAGACTAAAGTACTTACACTTATCAACCAAGTTGATACCAACAAATGTATATCCGATAGAAATCTTCCTATAATCATACTTACCAGGTATATATCACATCATCCACGACTTCACCCAGCAACTAAAAGACCCAAATTACAATTCCTAGAAAGCTATCTATCTACCTAGGTAGGTATCTCAAATATGGATACAATCACCAATTCATTTTCGCAAATCATTTTCTTTTACTCTATTAACCTTTTTTTACTCTATCCTTTTCCCATTTCTCCATTCTTCCATATTCCAACCTTCTCAACTGCAATTTCGCTACACCATTCCTCAAGATCTCTCGCATTTTTCGCCCATAAATAGTATCCTCCCCCTCCCTCGTATACATTATAACATTATCAACGCACACCATTATACCGTCACACATACAATCACGAATCACTACCAGAAAAAAAACAAGAGAAAAGACTCATAAAGACAATCTAAATCTTTCAATCCATGAATTACTATTAACTAATTGCTTCTTGCCTCGAGGCGGGTATCACTTAACATAACGCTTCAATAAGACCTAACAACGCTTCATGAAAACAATATAACCATCCATCCACTTTCTTCTCTTTGCATCCCTCCACATCGCATATCCACAACACACTTTCTCTCCCTGTTTCAAATCTACAGATCCACCCTCTTCCTGCAGTTTGCCACACCTAAACTCTGATCACGACCCCCCATCCTATTGCCCCGGCCTCCCTAATCGCACAAGCTAAACAACCTCTCCCCTTCCTACTGACTAATGCATTCCATCCCCTTTCTGCACATAAAGCTCTTACCAACATTTCCGCATCACTGCCAAATTCTTTTTTCCTTCCCCCACTTCCAATCTCCACTTCCAAATCCAAATCCACATCAACCTCATCAGGAGTCGAAGGGGGTAATATGGTACTCGCACAATCTATCACCAAAACTTTTGGGATATTACTTGTAGTAGTATGAGCACTCGCCTGTATAGTTGCCGAATAAGCTCCTTCGACTGGTGATCTCGGTGGTGAGATGAGTAGAGAGGAAAGAGATTTCGATGCTGGGGATGTGAGTATGTGTTGGAGAGGTATGATTGCGTATGTGAAAGCTTTGTGGAGGGGGTGGCCTATGCTTCGTTAGTATTTCCATGCAAGAATAGAGAAATATACAACACATACCCATATTCGGATTAGGAATTTGATCGCTTCCATCACCATTTTGTTGGAATAATGGACTTGTAGGAGACTTCAATACTTCGATGCTATGAGATTTTACACATGGATGAGCGGTAACGAAATGAACATCATGAGTCAGAGCAACATTGATTTCCTTCTTATCATCTCCATCAAGACTTAATATAAATCTCATCATTGCAGAATATGTTTTAATACTTGGCGCTGTTGTTATTTCTGTCTGCGGGGTTGGCTCTTCTTCAGTAGGCGTTGTCTCGTCTGAATCAACAGCGAAAAGATCTAGTGATTCAAAAGTTATCGATGGAGGATTCAATGTCGGGGGATCGTAAACTGCGACAAAATCACCCGGGAGTATCGATGAAGGATCTGCTCCACCAATAACACTTCCATCCCTTTCAATAGTAGCTTTTTGAAGTATTCTAGGGGTATCTGTGGTAGCATCTATCACTTCATTTGTCAGCTCATCGATTGATTGAACACATGGTGAAGGAAAGACTTGCCTTCTAGTGATGCTGTATCAACATCTATATTAACCCAAGCCTCGCCAGATATCCCTCTAGGTTTAACATTCGATGATATCCATCCCATACATTCAGACGAGTTTTTACCAGCAGCCAGAACTCGACCAATTATACAAGCTGTGCTCCAAAAACTTCTTTGGCCAAATACAAACCCACCATACAGGTTGGCCTCATCTCCCAATTTCTCAACTGCAGCATCATCGTTTTCTAATAATGTTGAGATTAAAAAATGGCTTAGACCTTCACCAGGGAGCATCAGGCCACTGATGTAAGAATTTGACAGCCATCCAGAAGAATGTATCAGAGCAGACATTCTCTGTGTCGATCTTGATAAGCCTCGTCGCGGAATAGGTCGTTGGCTCATGAAATAGGAAGTTTTTTGTGTTGAAACCGACATCGGTGTTCCAGTAGATGGAGTATTTTGTGTACTGTCGGAAATATATATATCATTTGACGAGACCTTTTCGTTCAATTTATCCAGATGAGGCCATTTTATTTTTCGAGCGAAGTGTAATAGTCCGGCTAATTGTCGAGTCTCATTCCTCCCACGAAATGAATATGTTTGGACACTTTCGAACGGTTCACTTTTCTCGACAGAGGCTGATGCTCCAGTCAACGATGCCAACCACCCAGAAGCCTTCCTCTCTGGAATGATTTCGGAAACACTTTGTTCAATGCGGATGTTTTCGAGCCAGGATCGAGCTAAGATAAGTGACCACTTATCACTGGGCGTCATACTTTTTTCGAGCTTTTTGACATCATCAGGTTTAGCGGGCTCCAGACCATTATCGATATTCTGAGACACTGTATCAAGTCGCACTAACAACTCACACGAAAGTAATATTTGCAACAACAGCCAATACTTCTGGTCTTCAGATTCATTCGTGAATTCACTATTGCTAGAGATGCCGTCTTCTAGATCACTTTCGAGTTGCTGGCCCCACAGTATCTGTCCAAGACGAATTCTCCATTCGACAAAGCTAAAATCAACCCAAATATTAGGTTCAGCTAAGACCTTCACAAGTACCTCGATTTGTACCTGCAGACTATAAGGATCATCTGTATCTGTAACTCTAGAAGGCGGAAACAGAATCTGTGTGAATAGCTCGGAATATAACTCGACAGTAGAGCGGCTATGCATTTGATCCTCGTGGTAAGAAACACCAATGTCCATGAGATGTTCGTAAACAGCGGACTCGTCGAGAGGTCTTATTCCATCCTTGCCATTCGCGAATCCCCTTCGCCTATAGAAAAGTGAATAGAGCCCAGAATCAGGCTGTATTTCCTCAGGTTCGTTCAACGCATCGGCTACACCTAACTCCAAAGCCGCTTGGTACCCCACAGTTCCCCTTTCAATGCCCTGCATACTGAGCATGTTCGGTCGTTCGCGACATCGTGGCATGAAATAGGCACGGCGTTTCCCAGTAACCTTTTCACCTTCCAGACTTATCGGAGCTTCTCTCGTAATATGGGGCCACGCTGTGATACAACCCCATGCTTCGTCTTGTATTTGCACATTATCGGACAGATCTCGTATCTGCAAACTTAAATCCCAAGGGAAAGCTATCTTAGGATACGGTGCGCCTGTATGATGACCTTCGGAACGTGCATAGAACTGGGGAGCTCCAGAAAATAGTTCGCGAAGCTCTTGATCCGTAAGAGGTGAGATTATTCTATCTAGTTTCTTGTAAGGCCTAGAAGATATCGCTTCCGAAGACGCAGACTCCTTGATTGAAGGTGGTGGTGGCGGAAGAGGTTTATTGTGATTCGACATGGGACTTGAAGGGTTGGTTGTGGGAGTTTGTATTGGGATTGTCTGGTGACGACGAGTAATATCAGCGTCATTCGAAAAGTATTACAAAACAATCACCGGTGATTTAATAGAAAAGTAAGTTACCACGGACTGCTCCTTCCCCGGTTTATCTTTGGAAGAGAAACTAGAGATTTTGAAAAGGTTTCGAAAGAAGTTGCGCTTCGATTTTCTTTGTAACTTCTCTGGAGTCACGCTCAAACTCAAGCTCATGCGATTCTCATTCTGACTTTCACTTCTGTGCTTCAGAAGAGAAGATATTGAAGGCATCTTGGAAGTGAAAAGAAAAGCTATTGCGTAGTAAATTATTTATGGTCATCAGATCGATCAGCATGCAGGAAACGCGATTGGGTATAGCAGAAAACAAATGTAAGGAGCAATAGAAATGGATATATATGAGGAGCCAGTTATGTTGACAACCTGGTATGCGGGGAGCTGCATAAGAAGAACGTTGAAGTAAGAATAAGGTGACCAAACAAGTGCAATGAAAGGTACTTGTACGAGTAAAAATGGCATATACAAGAAGTATTAATATTCGGGAAGATTTCCTAATCTTACAATTCTGCAATGAGAGTTGTAGATTTGTTGTGGTGGTGTAGCATATAAGTATGTGAGTACCTAGCAGGCAAAGTAATGTAAGGTAAGCAGCTATCAATTAATCAATCAATCAATCAATCATCAAATCATCAATCACATCCCTCTCTTTTTTGGTTCCAAGGCAGTGGATGATAAAATGCGTGGTTAAGCAACTTCAAGCAAGGATTCACGACTCTGTATCTGCAGTCGGTAACAGTTGCATAATAATACGACATATGCCCAGTGCGATACGGTCCTCCGTGACTGTAGATTGCACTGATATGTATGTATTAATCTCTCTCTTCGGTGAAGTGACTCGAGTGAGTGACTGATGAATAAGTAAATGAGTGAGTGAACGAACGAATGAATGAACGAGTGAGTGACTGACTTGAGTGACGTGTAGGAAAAGAAAGGAAAAGAAAGGGTCGTGAGAAAGAAGGAAGGTGGGGTTGAGTTATGGGAATGTTTACCTTGAACATCCATCGATCCATATTCATACCTTGAACTTTATTACTAGGTCGACTAGTTAGGGAACAGGTAGTGACTTATAATACTAATTTGATAGTTACCATGGATCTTTGCATCTTTATTTATCTTCCCTGTCTTCCCTGCTTTTCCAATGAACTACGAAGACAACACCAACAACGATCTATCTATCATCCTCTCTTATTAGTCTCGGCCATTATTCCAGAAATTTTTTAGATATCTTGTACCTTGGGCAATAGTCGTACGCACTTCATTTCCGATAAGCTTTTTCGATCATTTCTCGCGTTTGTTGTTTGTTATTGTTTATGCTCCAGGTTATCGGAGAACACACTTTGATGTTTTATTTGATTGGAAGGGAGGCGTTACGAACATTGGATGTAATTGTTACTCCGTATCTTTCGTGTGGCGTATGGAAGTACCGTAGCCTCAATCAAGACATTTTTGATAGCCATGACATGACCATCATCAACTTCCCAATCTCTCGTTTTCGTTTCACTTCTTCCCATCTGCGGACTTCCTTCTCTTCTCTTCTCTTCTATGTTTTTGTTGAGTAATGTTCAGCTGACTTTGATTTCTAGCAGTCTTCTGCAGAAGCCCACTAGCTGCACCATCAACCAACCTCCTTTTAATTGACGGAGCAGTCCTTCTAGATTCCCGTTGGCCAGTACCCATAGTTCGGGATAAAGCTGACGTTATTCCGCAGAATTCACATTCAACCCGTCAGACTAAAGTCGGATCTGATGGCAATGTCTGATGATTCAATATAAATTCAATGTAGAAGCCCTGGAGGTTTCAGGAGTTGTGAGTATGTAGTTCGTGGGTGGCTCAGTAAATCAGGGTGCATTGTTTTGGAGCTATGATCAATTTCCGCCTTTTGCATCTATTCTGGCAAATCCTCGGTGCCATTTTGATATTGGTAAAACAACAACATGTACTACAATACTTTCTAGAGCTTAGTGAATACTTGTACGCAGAGTCAAAACATCGGATTTATGCGAGCTTATGAGGTGGTACATTGTTTATTTCAGTTATTCCATCCATTGCAAAGGATTTAGAGGGGTTGTGTTCCCAAGATTCGTAGAGTCGTGGAAATCCCGCGCTACGTACAAATGGCCAAACTAAATGTTCCAAGACACGTACGTCTACAAATGGAACCGCTCTTCCAGCGGGGGAGTGGAGAGTGCAGTTATAAGTCCCATTAGATTGAAACGTTCCCATGGAGCTGTCTTGAAGACTGACCGACATGCAACTTGGCGGTGTCATGTTGTCTCTCACTGTATAGTGTTGTCCTGATTACCATCTCTGATTGAACCTATTTGACATTACTTTTTTAAGCACAATCGTCATCTGTCAAGTATATACTGAACATAAACATCTTCGGATCTAGTTAAATATCGACGTTCAGCAAGTGCTAGCCTTGATGAATACCCACGATCTGATCATTTCATCCCGTAGTTACGACCCATACTTTATGATTGGTCTCATCAAAAGAGATATGCCTATAAGAATATCAAGTAACAATGACAAATATATCAAATGTCAATGATAAGAGATAACAATGAAATCGCCGCCGTTGGAGATTCTCAATGACACCATTTCCATAGGTGAAACAACTCTACCAAAACAATTAGGAGTTAACTTGGCTGCTTGAACAGCACCTTTATCATTCTCGCTCACCGAATGAATATCGGCTAATATTTTATATACATCTTAAAAGTCTTCCTAAATTTACATTTTGAAGTTAAATTTTCAATAGTGGCGTTCTATTCTTCCTTCCAAAGTGATTGCAGAAACACCTAACTCTGTTTCTGTTTTTTCCCATATCTTTGATGGGGGATTATATTTAATGTATCTCTAACAGTAATCACGCTCTTTGACATCGGACGAGCACTAGAGAATAATGTTTTGAAGATATAGATATTTTTCTAGTAGCCACTACTATCCTGTTTCTACTCGAAGAATACTAGAGAATAGTATCCTGGAGATATACATTGGATCAAGACTAACAATATCTTCGCATGTCAATTTCTCAGTATTCGGGTTTCAACCAGTCATTTCTTGACGCTGATTTGGCCTATCAGACCACACTCTTGTAGTATCTAGGCTGAAGTTCAACATTAATAGAAGTTCTATTTACTGCACAGATGAAAGTTGCGAGTGCTTGAAAACAGATTGTGTAATATCCAATTGAAATATTTCGAGATCCAATTCTAAATGTTGTCTAATTCATAATAACAAAAACCATGTATCTATTATTCATGGCCCAGGTATCAATCAACCTCATCCACGTATCTCCTCTCCTCTACTCCTATCTTTTCCACTCACCTTTCATCCCCTTTGCCACCCTCACAATCTCAATCCTCCCATCCCAAACTGGATATACAACCACCGCCAAAATCGCAAAGAAATGCCACACAATCGTCATCACTATCTATCCGCTAAAGAAACTCTTCGTAAAGATCCAATCACGGTAGAGTGGTATCGGCCACAGCACAATCGTAACCAATACATTAACAACAAAGAATATACTAGCAATTTTCAGCCATTTGTTAATGTGTTTGATTATTTCGTCTCCGAATGGGTGGACCACATCATCAAGAGGAAGCTGGGAGTTTGGTATTATAGAAGGAGGAGAAGTAGGACCGGCTTCATCTCCGCTGGTGGTGTAAGATTCTTTCTTCGGTTCATCTCCCGCATGAGCGACTTGGTTAACAGCTTCATTACTGGGGATTGTAGATGTCAATGAGCTGTTTGCTTGACTTTTGTCCTCAATGAGTCCAATTCTCAAGAACTCGCGCCAATCAAATTTGCTCGGCCAAATCAACGAAATCACAATCGAGTATAAACCTGGTGAGAAAAATGAAACGATAGCTCCATACAGCCCTGGGATCTGTACCTGCGTCGTTTGGATATTCAAGGCACCAGACCAATACCAGGAGAGACTGAGCCAAGTAGCTACACCCGACATCAAACCCAAAATCGGTGCTAGTATAGCTGCTAGCTTTGTTTGTCGCGACCAGAGAAGTGTGAAAATCATGGGGAGGATACCCGGACAAGCGATGATGGGACGGAAATACGTTGACCAGTTATTTGTCGCTCCTGCATATTCGAGCATGATTGCGAAACCAGCCATGAAACATCCATGGAATACGACGCCCCAATGACTGACTTTGAGGGTTTTGCGATCTGAGGCCGCGGGATTGATATAGGTGCGGAAGAAATCGAGAGAGATGATACTGCTAACTGCGATCATGGATGAAGAAACTGTACTTGTGATGGCCATGAATACAAGAACTAGTAGACCTGTGGTTGCGCCTTTACCTAACAAGGAGCGAAGGACGTATGGCATTACCATTCCGGAATTTACTTGGGTGATGGTTAAAGTGTTAGGATAGTCGAACCAGATGGGAGTTTTCTCAATTGCGCGGGCGCTAAGACCAATAATGGTTCCTGTACACCACGGGATTGCGATAATAACGATTGAGACAAGATCGTATGCTGGAACTGTCGAGTGGACTTCGGATGCGAAGGATTTTTGCCAGAATGCGGTGTCCATGAGGACAAGGGCAAGATTGCCGAATTTTAGGACGAGACCAAATAAGACGGCTTTGGAGGTGATTAGAATAGGACTTTAAACGAGAGGGGCGTAGCAAATCTACAGATTTAGCTTACCGCTCTTGGACTTCATCGTTAGAAGTGATCCTTCGTAGTTGCCGGGGATATAGTCATCTGTAGCTTTGACTTTCTCATAGAGTCCTGATATACCCCCAATATGCTCGTTGCTCAGAACCGCAAGCGAGAAGTAGATTAAGAGTACCAGAGCAACGGTAGTATGTAAAAAGTCTGTCAAGAATGTCGCTTTCAACCCTCCCACAGCCGTATAGATGACGACTACAAAGCAAAAGGATCAGCATCGATTTTTCACATTTCCATTTCCCTCACGAACTTCATCAATATTACTCACCACCAGCCGGAATCAACACACATGCCTCCACAACATGCATACCCGTCATGCCCGTAACCAACTGCGCCCCCGCCAGAATCATACTGCCACAGCCAAAAATATTATTGATAAGATTCAACACAATAAAAATCCAATGCGCATAATTTCCATATCTCATCCGAATAAATTCAAGCGAGGTATGTGCATACGGAACCCTCAATTTCGCTACAATACCCAGCACAGCCATGAGTGCGATTTGGAAGGAGAGACCGCTGGCCCACCAGATGGGGAGGGCAATGCCCCATTTGTACGTGTAGGCTGCTGAGAAAACACTCTCGTTGATCTACATCCTAGATGTATTGGGTTTGGTTAATATTGGATTCTCTTTGGGGGAGGGGGTCGGATCGGAATGGGAGTGAAGTGTGGATGTATGGAATTACCAGCTTGAGAAGACGGCGGATGCAGTGAGTCCGGTGCCGACAGAACGATTTGCTACCATGAACATCTCGGATTGATCGCTGTCTTCGGAGAGATATCTTTTTTGGATGCGAACGGCTGCGAGGATGATGAGACAGAAGAGGATTGATAATCCCACGATAATGCCATAGCCGTCGGCTTGGGTAAGAAGTTGTACGGCCATGTTGAGAGTTGAAATTACTTAGCAGTCACCCGTAAATTCTGGGAAAGACTTGGATATATAGTATATATAAGTACCATTGTCGAATGTATGCGGGCCAGATCTAGTCTCCACAAGCATGGGTGATGTGAAAATTGACGCACATGTTATCATCAATCGCAATGGGCACCATCACTTACCATGCAAATTTAGATAAATGAGTACCGTGATAGTTGGCTCACTCTTGAGTGATTATTGGTTGATAACATTTTTTATTCTTCGTGATACACAAACTGGGTGGGATCGACCAATTGCGTTCATGCAGCTAGTGAGCACGCAAGATATACCAAAGCACCACCATCACCCCGGGATAAGATATTGTGCATTAATCCGCACGACTTCATCTCAAATATCGGAACATTCTTAATGGTTGGGTTTATTCCGGCAAAGATAAGCTTCTCGAAGACGACTTCGCAAAATCGATGCTGGATAATTGATCTCCGACTAGAAAGGAAGTACTTTCCTTTCAGAAACAACTACTTGTCACATTTAGCTGAGGTCTCCACCGCTCAACTTCGATGGAAAAAAACCAAAGTTGACAGATGAGAATCCGAGGACGGCAAAATAGAAATTCTTACAACATAAAAAAGAAGCTTCTTCGTATAACCGTGAAGCAGTCTGATTTCAGGGACAAGTAATTCATTTTCAAGTCCAGTTCAGGCATTATATCGAGGGTTCTTGAGACTTCTAGCAATAGCCGCCAGCCTCCAAAGTCAAATCGAAAAACGATTTTCGTATGATACCATGTAGACTGCTTGATGCTTAAGCTGAAAATTATACTTCATATCCGGGATTTAATGTGAGAACTTGCAGCCTCTAGGAAATTTAGATATCCATACGAGATATCACAAGATCGCTCCTGACTTCAAGGGGTCCATCTTGAATCGGTCACTCTGTATTTCTCTAGTCATCCAGTACTTCAATAACGGTTCGCGTGTAAATCTCAAATCCACATCGACGTCCAGGGGTCCGCACTGAATAGACCACATATTGAAAACGAACGAATTTGCATGGTTTATGTCATTAAGATATCCTCTCATGTAAACTATAACGCCGTAGAATGCTCCTTGGGTATTGAACGCCGTTCCATCGATATGTGTAGACTAAAATTTTCCTGTGCTTCTTCCTTACGCTGGGGGTGTTTCATGCACAACAACGAGTATGTATTTTGGATCCGGAACAATCACAAGCTCATGTTTCTTCGTTCGTAGACGCAGGAGTTTAATCTCATCCTAATATTGTGTCAGGTTGGTATTCCCACATCACAGTTCGATTTCGACAAACCTCAACATCTAGTCCCTGCACAAGTCCCCCGGCTGATTTCACAAAACCCCATACCATAGAAGCTAATTCCTCGATACCTTGGCTCTCCGTGTTGGCTGCTGTACTCGAATCTTCAGTCGCAACACTAGTATTGTTTGATCTAGAGGTTGAGCGGAAGGCTGAAAACGATCCCGAGTTCTGAATGATGGTACCACTAGAGGTTTCAAGCACGAGTGTCGCCTCTACCCCGGGTTTCTTAGAGAGTCGTGCTAGAGTCTCTGCCAAAGCTTCTGCGCCGCTGCCCTTTAATCACTGTTAGTGAATGTTTGGGAAAAATAAAGTTCAATATAACGTACAGTAAGCTGGTTGGTCATTTGAGGTATTTTTGTTAATGTAGTACAATCAGTGATTTGTGGAAACAAATTGGTGCTGTAAACAATTAATGATACTCATGTGCAGGGGTAACATCGGAGTGCGGCGTAACCAGTTATTCCGGGACGTTAGTCGGGAACTTTTTTATTTTGCAGTTTCCAGATTCTTTCGAAGGCATCATTTTCCATAATAGTAATTATTCGCAATGGGTTCAAGTGCGAGAAAGAAGAGAGAAAAGAAGAAGGACTTTCAAGTAAGAACATTATTCCCGACTTCTCTTTACAAAATTGACTTAATGTTTCTAGAAAGTAAAACTTCGAGTTGGCAAGACTAAAGTAAAAGCCGACAACTTTACAGACACCAGTTTCAAGTCCAAATCAATTGTTGTAAATCAACAATCTCTTACAACTGCTGCACCTTCGAATGTTGTACAGTTCACCCATTATCTTTCACTGGCATCAACCTCGAAATCAGACACTCAACGAAAGGATGCGCTCTCATATCTTACGACTCAACTCTCTTCTCAACCCGTAAACGAATCAATACCCCTCCCAACTGCTGTTATTCTCCCAAAACTCCTACCTTTAATCCTTGATGGAAACGCATCTGTGCGAACACAGCTTCTCAAATTCCTCCGACTTTTACCACCTGCAGATATCAGTGATCGAGCAGAATCCGCCTTACTGTACACAAGAGCTGGTATGACACATTTGGCCACCGAAATTCGAGTAGATGCTTTAGCCGTATTAGAATGGCTTCTTCAAGTTGCAGGAGAAGATGTAGTTTCATGTCCGGGTGGATGGGTGAAAACATTGAAAAGTTTCATGTCAATGATAGGCTGGACTACAAGTAGCGCGACGTCAAAATGGTCATCTGCAAGTAGAGTTAGTTTTGGAATAAGTAGGGCTAGTTTTGAGAAGTCAGGAAAAACTCTTCCAAGACAATTGTTGGTGCTTTCCCAATTTCTCAAGGCTGGCCTTGTGGAACCGGAAACGGTTGCGCAGCCTACTACGAATGGGAATAACTTCCCGCTTTTCGATGTCGAGCGACATATGATACCTTCCAGAGCAAACGCATATGCGCATCTCAATCTATTTGGGTCATCGAGAGATGAAGAAGGGGAAATGTATATTGACAGGGAAGATCGCCAAAGAGTTTTCCACAAAAGATTTGAGGCAGATTTACTCATAGGAGTAGAGCATGCTAAGAGGGAAGCAGGTGAAGCTGGCAGAGCTGCAGCAGTTCTCACCAAAGTTCTACGTGATGGTATGAATGATTATAGTGGCGTTGATGATACCCAATAAAAGGACTTCAAGGTGGTGTTCAAGGTGTTTTACTAGGATATTGTATACAATGCTGTTCAATTCATTTCATCCAATCTTTCGTTTCTTCATTTCCCATTCTAGTTCTGGCTTATCACTTATTTCTACTGTATATGTACCTAGGTGATTCGCCAAACTCAAAACAGGTGGCATATGACTCTCAGAAGTACCATCAAAATTGTCCTTCAATATAAACAACATCATTCTTCTACAGTTTAACTGTATGCAAAGAAGCGCTAGGGGCGAAAGAAGTGCTTATATAAATTTCAGCAATTGCAGAATTTCTTGCAAACCTCAGATTGACCTGAAAGAATGTACCTGAACATGAAGATATTTCGATGCTTTGAATCCCTTGATGTATCGATTTAGTTTGTGATCTCTGCAAATATATCTGAAACATCAACTCCGTGCGAATTGATGAATCATCTGGAATATTTAGTAATGATGATAGGTTCCTGGAAAGGTTCTTAGATGTTTGAATACATGAAAGATCTAGATAGACAGCTTCAACACTAACACAAAGAAAGTTAGACTAAATGCACCCCACCTTCCGGAAACGCTCTGAGACCAACAAGACCCACCAACCCACCAACCCACCCAATGCTCTCGTCATGTCCAACAAACACGCGCTTCACTAGCTAACGATGAGATGGCAAACAATGTCTGAACATTGCATTCCAGAAAGCATCATTACCAGCTATAGAATAATTTGTGAGTTGTCCGATTTTTATGACTTCCTTTGCCTATGTGTACCTCCATTCGGATTTCTTGTCTGCCCTATGATGCAGAAACTATGCCAAGCGGTAAACGTGTAGCATTGCAAGGCTGTCACAGCTTGCTTTGAATCTCATCTTGCTCAGTGGTTTGAAACGGAATTGAAAACTATCCAATTAGCCTCATGGGCACTTCAAACATGTTCTTATCGCCTTTCTGGTGTATTCGAACTGTTCCTTTCTGTTGGCACGACGTAAATGCAAGTGCAGCAGAACCTCGGTTTCTCATAGGCTCATTATTTCACCCCTTTTTCACGCGATGGCATTGTGTTACTGACCAACTGTTGTAGGTTAATTTAATAATCATCTTAAGCATCACGCCACCCTCTCTCCCTCTCCCTTCTTTACGTATACGTCACATGACTCTTCATATCTTTGATATTGCATTTGGTCGATGACTCTTTTAAGCTGGTTGCTGCAGTCATATACCTTCCACTCAATCTTTTATCCTGGATTTGGATTCCAGATTTGTTTTCGAACATCTGTACAAAAGTAACTGCGACAGTGAGCACCTCTCAATACGTATCCAAGAAAATTCTGTCTTTCATTATGACGAGAGTGGAAATCAAGCCAGGCTCGCCTGTCGAGGAAAGGCTACTAAAGAATGAAGATTCTGGAGTTGAAACCTTGCAACTGGATCTACCGGATATTGCAGAAGATAGTATTTTCGACGACGTAGATGTCGAAGACGAAGAGTCTGAATACGTGGATGGAAATTTTGAAGGTTTGGTGTTCATTAATGGCATTGAACACTTTGTTTGTCCAGGTAAATTGACAAGTGAAATACTATGTTGATTCCTGCTAATGGAGACGTATAAGGGTTTAAGATCCGACAACTTCCTACACCAATGATCGTCAAAAGGTCTTTAAGAATGCTCTATAATACCATCGTCAAGGGGAATCTCGTATTAGATCCAAACTATCAGAGAGCTAGTGTATGGGACGAAGGGCGTGCTTCTACTCTTATTACGTCAGTGTTGATGGGATATTTCATTCCTCCAATCGTTCTTAATGTCCAAACAGTAATCAACAAATTGAAGGACGGCCGGAAAGAAGTGAAGCACATGCGGATCTGTGTTGATGGAAAACAACGCTTGACATCGCTTTTTAAGTTTATGAGCGGAGAAATCGGATTTTTTGACAATTCTCACCCGCCAAAAAAATGGTACTATTGTTATCCAACTATCAATGGTGTATTGACACCGAGTAGCAACAGAAACATTTGTCCAGATGGATTGAAGAAGTTTTTCGACGACAAGGTCTTCTGTTGCTATGAGTACGACCATTTGACACAAGAGACTGAAGAAACTATGTTCCAGCTTGTCCAGCGGGGAATTGCTTTATCGCCAGCTGAGAAAATGAGAGCAATGTCCACCGAGTGGGCTAGATTCACTCGCATATATGAGGATGATTATGCCATGGTGATCAACTGTGAGTACCTTGTAGTTTACGCGAGGAGCACGGCTAATTGGTTGAATAGTATCGAAGCAAAGTCGTGCATCAGGTTTTCGTCTTATTCTCACTATATTTACTATGATTCAAGAAGTTCTTTCTGGACCAGCCAACGGTCGAAGGAGGAAATCTGTGCCCTCACTCCAAGCTAGTCCCCAAGCACTTATGCGTGTCCTAGAATATCCAGAACCAATATCTATGGGTCTCAAACTCGCTTTCAAGGACGTATTCGATAGGTTTGAATCACTGATCAAGTTATCATCTACGAAGTCACCAGACGGCCAATATGAAGTCCAAAAGAACTCAGTATTTGATCCCGCTCCCGAGTTCCTAAAAGAGGCGGATGTGAACCACGTCCGCACTTTTTCACCACTAGAGTTAGTAGCCACTGGTATTCTAATATCATACCATAAAGACAGGCGATCAGACGACGTTCTTCTTTCAGACATCAAATCCCTACGTCTCTTTCTACGATTGAAGCATAAAGATCTACGAGTCAACGCTCAATGCTGGGCCACGGCTTGGGAATTCATCTCTGAGCATGTTCATCGAAATCCCAATCCCCTGAATAATTTTGCACTTCGTTTACAGTCGCATCGGGAAAAGAATGGGACTGGTATTCCTACAGAGAGGGGTATGAGGAGGGCAAGATCAAATTCGGATTCCAGTACGCTGTCGAGCTTAGATTCGTTGTTTGAAGCTGAGGTTGAAGGGGACCGAGATGATTCAAGTGAGGGACCGGAGAGCAATTCTTCCGTGGCTAGTTCGAGTAAGAGGATTTTGGTTGATTCTGCTGGTAATGAGTCTTCTAAGAGACTGAAGAGGTAATCTTGCATTTTCGCGCAATGTTTCATGCTGGTTGTTTTCTTGGTGAATCGGCTGACGGAAATTCTGGTTGCTGCATTTTTGGGATCTGGTTTGCCGCATTTTCTCACGGGTTAAAGAATTTTTTAATCAATCTTTGACATTATGGGCAGAATAGCAGTGTTTATGCCGGCGCTAGGCTTCGTGTTTTGGGAACCTCGTTCATGGCGGTTTACAGCAATGCATCAGGAAGGGTGTACATGGTAGAATTTTAGTTTGATTATTGTATGATAGAGATATAGAGCTTTGGTTAATAAGGATAATACGTAAACAGTTTGAGCTGATTATGATCGTTTTCTTCATGTGAAAAGCGTGTGTCATTGTATTGATTTACTTTCAGCTAGGCATCTTAACTAACTTGATATCAAACCCTTCGTTCCCGTCTTGTAGAGACTGGATCATGGATGGATCACTCATTCATCTTTTTAAGAAGGACATGGAAGATCAAGATTTAAGGGAAGATACATTGAGCAACGTATAAACAACTATCAAATTTACTAATATACATATTCACACTTATGATCAATCAGTCTCATAGCAATATCCCAGCATCACAACTCCCAAGAACCTCCTAATCCCAATCCCTCAACCGCCCATTCCTTCCATCCTTTCTTTTCTCCTACCAATCTCACTTTCTCCCACTCTTCTCTTTCAACAGACCTCCACTCCTCAATAGGTATCCAACCAATATACGCGCGATCTCCAAATCCTCCTATCCAGTAAATTTCCTGCACAACCAAGCGAACCCACTCACTATGATGAATATGGTTACCTGGTAACCAATATTTAGCATCCGTGTGCGTATCGACAAAACATTGCCTTAGTTTTTGTTCTTCTGCAGGCGAAGTAGTGATTGGTTCGAGGTATCCAAGGATACTGAACCGCGGTTGGTTTGCCGCCGAAAATGCGAATGGGTCTGGCTTAGAGGATATTCGTGATTTAGGAGGGTAAGGAGGGGTCTAAGATAGGGAGAGAGAGATATTTGGGTTTGAGACTGCGTTTTTGAAGGTGGTTGCTATGTTGAGAGCGAGGATGGTAGGGTTGTTAGTTGCCGGTTCACAGTCAGCTATGTAGTCCATGAGACCGATGGGAATATTTTGGAGATTGGAGGGTCGGTTCTCGGAAGTTGATGATGAGTTGGGGAAGATGGTCGAGAGGGTTCCGAGAGGCGTAAGATGGAGAATGCGACGGGCGAGAATGGCGCTTTCGCGGGATGTAGGAATGCGATTTGTAGATTCGGCAGAGGATGGATTATTGATAACGCTCTCTGGAGAAGAAATGGCGATTGGTATGGATGAACTGCTTGTAAGTTGAAGGAGAGTGCTAAAGAGCAAGGCTCCTAATGGAGCTTTTTGGAGGTACATTGCGAAGAGCTTGAGGAAGCAGGATAAATGTTTATTAGAAGTAATGGAGGCCAAATGAAGATATATTTATATGATAAATATTCAATATGAAGTTGACATTCACTATGTAATAGTTACATAATAAGATGGTTTATAACCTTACCGCTGATGAGATGTGTTGGTACTCGTGAACAAGACTCGGATAACAATCCGAAACTCGGAAGGGGTCACGGCGATGGCAATGGATCTGATAACGATAAGATCTCTTGGCGTTCATATGATTAAATATCTTGACACAGCTCGTTATCAATTTGAAAATTGTATCTTTAGAGACTGGAAGTAAAGGATAAAATCTTCAGAATTTTGAGATGAGTGCAGCACGGTACAGTGTGAGAATAATCTCATAAGCTTATGTATTGATTAATGGAGAAAATGAATTGAAATGTTGATTGTGCATGTTCATGAAGTATTTTGGTATTCTTCTCCGTAAGAATTGAAGAACGGGAAGAGAACATGGCTCGCTCCAATAATGAAATATCACTTGATCAGATATAAAGGGCTGCCTAATTTCGAAGCCCTAGCATTTTTAGTGCGAAACATCAAGCGATGGCGCTAGAGTAAGCAGCAAAGAAAGAGTATACTGACGCTTCTCACGAATCCATCGACAACCCAACAACTCAGCAACCGCGTACGTATACCCATAT
This sequence comes from Botryotinia narcissicola, assembly GCA_004786225.1. NCBI lineage: Eukaryota > Fungi > Ascomycota > Leotiomycetes > Helotiales > Sclerotiniaceae > Botryotinia > Botryotinia narcissicola. The sequence continues at coordinate 25,304 of PQXJ01000315.1, read as the reverse complement.
TATTTCATCAAATCTACGGTTCCTGCCATCTCTAGAATCGCCCGCAGATTCCCAAATTGATTTCTTCATCTCTGCGGAACCGACCCATTTGCATCTCAAAGAGAAGAACATGACCGCTTACATTTGCCACTTTTACAGTTATCGGAAATATCAATCGACAATATCCCGATAAACCGCAATCATGGGAAAGGTTCACGGATCCCTCGCTCGTGCCGGAAAGGTCAAGTCTCAAACACCAAAGGTACGATTCTTCTGATATAATTCTCGATGGAAGTCAAGGATACCGAAATGGGTATGTTTGAGTGGCGAAAAAGATCTTGAGGACCATCTAGGGAGCAAGCAACATGGGAGGATGGAAACGTGAATGGGATACTTTGAAAGGCTACATGATCTTGATGAATCAAATCATGCTAATACGATGTTACAAATAGGTTGAGCCACAAGAGAAGAAGAAGCGCCCTAAGGGACGTGCTGCCAAGAGAGAGAAGTTCGTTCGTCGTTTCGTCAACGTTACTTTGACCGGTGGCAAGAGAAAGGTTCGACAACACTATAAACACTATCGCATTCAAGATGGTTTGCTAATCCAGGAAATAGATGAACCCCAACCCAGGAGCTTAAATAACCAAAAATTGATGGATGGGGAACAAGAGGGGCGTTGCTTGTTACTATACACAAGAATTTCACCACGATGGGTTTACGATTACGATTCGGGAACTAGAGAATATCTACTTCAAGTTCGGACGGGAATCCATTGGTTGAAGGGAAAGCAATCTTTTTTAATGGGTGTATATGTACATTTGAGGAAGTGGTTTGCTGCTGAATTGAGATCAATGTTATCTTGATCTTTCTCCGTCTCAATACTTGTTCATTGGTTTCTGCAGATGTGATGTGATCTTACGATGTTTTCTTGCGCTGCAAAATGCTGAAGGCGAACTGGACAGCCCATCTGTGTGGGGCATCGGCCGAGGTCTTGAGAAATGGCTATGGACTTGCTATTGGCCAGGGGCACTGGAGATTCTGGCAAGGAATCTCAGTCCCGTAGATTTTCATAGGGATCTGTCTACAATCAACAAATTTCAACGTCTTCCTTACATTTCTCTTTCTGTGTTCTGAACACCCGCCACCTGTATAACATCTTTGTTCTTTTCTCTTGTACTTGTCGAAATCAAGACCATGATAAACGTGCCGTTTGATTCCCTGATTACCATTGTATAGTACCAAATTATCAAGGAAGCGAGCTTTAAAAGTGTCTACTTCCCTTCGTGTTCTCTTTCATCTGTATTTATACAAGTTGCTAGTTCATCTTCGCTCTTTGAGTGTATAGAACAGATGCTCTAAAGTATACTGAGATTTTCTAGGAGATTTTCTAGGAGATTAATACACATGATTGTAGCCTCTCTTTTTCCTCCATCCGAGGCTTATATGACTAGTGATCACTCCAAACCCTATAAGATGAAAGGTGTTCAGCATCCATCCGGACGCACCGTTCAAACCTTACTCGGATATTGAGTTTTTGATGGTACTTGTCCTCGGCTGTCATATCTTCATTCGCTCACCTAGACTTGGATTGTTTTCGCCGTTCATTGGAAATTTCTTGTGTCTTTTCAGGCTTATCTTGCCCGTTTCGAGGAGACCAAACCATCCGGTTTTAACCACTTGCACTCTCAAATAAGAGTTTGTTAACCCGAGTCTGGAGAGACATTTACTGAGTGTTCGACTTTCTCTCGCAAATGATTCACTTGATCATAATTTTGAATTTTTCTTTGTTTAAGATATATGCCGTATCTTGTTGTCTGATTTCCATCATGCATGGCTCATATCCTATGTACTTGGAATGTGCTCCAGTCGACTCATCATTCGAATTGACAGAACAGGGCTGGCGCTCATTTGTCTGGAGTGAGATGGACGTCCGCATGCTTTCTACCAGTGGCGAACACCCGTTGCTACTGGGCTTTTGTTTCGTGAACTGCACCCAGTGTATAATTCTCAATTTCAGCTAGAAGCGTAGCATCATCCCTAGATATAGATACCATCTCGTCATAGACTAAAAGTATCTATCCCTAGTAGAACATCCGGAAGATGTGTGGCCTGTGATCAAGAGATTGGGCGTGTCCTTAGAGTTTTAAGAAAAAGTCGCAGGTCACCAGGTGTATTTGCTATTCCTTCACAGTGTCACTGAGGAATAACTACGAGAAGGGAAATCTGTGCTAAATCTGCATGCCCTTCATATTTTATACAGAATCTAAATCGATGCGAGAATTTTCACAATAGACGATAAGAGGATGAAAGAAGGATATCAACTAGAGGTATCGAGTCTCTGTACCTCGTTACGGAAAATTTGATGATGGGACAAATTTCTTGGCACATCGGAGTAGCCTAGCGCGGCCAGAATACATATCCATGTCGCTTCAATTCGTAGATGCAGATGTCTGTCGACGATGGAAGGGCGAGAGTAGAGGTATATTTTACAAGAAGCTTTCTAGGGGATTTATATCTGTATCAAAAAGATAGGGGAAGAAAGAAAGAAAGAAAGAAAGGAAACGAAGGCAAGACTCTCTAACTTTTTAAACCAATTAACTCCAAATAACACCTCTAAATCAAATAAATCTCCGACAGATCTTTAACATATAATTTCCCATTTTCCATTTCTCAGAAAATTGGATCTACATAAACATTATACCATAAAAACACACATCACGGAGATACAAATACAAATACAAATACAGATGCGAAAATTCCCTCAATACCACTCACCTCATGAACTTTACCAATCCTCCAACCCTGACTGTATGTATATCTTTTACTGCTAACCATGTCTACCTATCTATCATTGTTCAACATTCAAGAACTTGATAAAGATTAACATTCTTCTCTCATTCATTGCATTCGCCATGCACAAATGCAGATCAAAGTCAAAATCAGTCAATCAATGAAATGAATTAAGATCATATTATTCTCTAACTACTACTATCTTAGTATCTCAGCTGTCTTCTCTCATATTCTCTGGCCTCTTTCTGTGCACTCTACTACATTCCCATTGCCATCATTGCTATTCCCATTGTGATTGCGATTCCAGCCAACCATCCAAGCGCGAATCTAGATCCATCGACCCATTCCAATTCAATCCCTTCAACCTCGTGAATCCATCCAGCACAGCCAAGCCAGCATGCTTTCCCCAATCTCTCCATGCCCCAGAAATAGAAGTCCCTGTAACAACCCGTCTATCCGGATATCAAATCATGTCATTAAAGAACCCCTCAAACCCTTGATGCACTTCTCCGACAAAAAGACCAAAAATCGACGTGCAAAAACAATAGTAAAATCGAACCAAGCCAAGGCCAACCCCTATCGTATCCACTCATACGTCAACCAACCCAATATAGTTCGTATCCATCACCCCTATCTGCTACAGAGAGCTCGTGCGCAGACACAAACACCATGGTCATAATCTCTCGACTCTCAAAATCTTTCAAACACAATGCAAAAGAAGAAAAGTCAAATTCGCACGATCAAAGTCTCATTTCTCTTGCTCTGCATACAAGAGCTAGAGGATCGAACGAGTAGGTAGAATAGAAGGAAAAGTAACATGATACCAAAGCTCTTAATGCTGAAAACAGAAAGAAAAAAAAAACAAGTTTCAAAAGAGCCTCCCAATATTCCCGCCCCTTCGTGGGGTATAACCTGAGATGCATTACGTTGATTCGATCCATTAAGAAAGAAAAAGCATCATCATCGTATCATTTGTATCTTAAAATATAAAGCGCGAATCCTCTCTGGTATCATAAAAGTCCGAGTATAAGTAACTCCAAGGAACAATCAATTGTAGCCATCAACCCCAGAAAAGATCATAGGAAGGAAAGAACGCCTATTGACGTCATTGGTAAAGAGAACGACATCAAAGCTCGATCAGAGACTCATGGTTAGCCATTCCCATTCTTGAGGACCAGCACCGGAGCCATTAGGCCCATTTTGACTATTAATAGTCATTCCATGTTGTGAACCTCCCATGCCCATTTGCATTCCGGAACCTCCTTGTCCCATCATTGGTCTTGCTGGCATACCAAATCCATTGCCTAGGCCCATGGATCCATTAGTGCCCATCAATCCCATACCAATAGACTTTGCAGCCTCGTTTCTACCAGTAGAAGCTTCAGGCGAATCGATATCCATACTCTCGATTGCACTAACGCTTTTGCTATGTCTTCTTTGTCGCTTAGGTATTGCGTTTGATCGAGGCATACTAGATGCTGCACCAGGGCCGGGTGTTGCTTTGGGCGGAGCAGCTGCTATAGGAACCACGCCTTTGCCTCCGCTAACACCTGTTGTGCCTGAAGAAGAGCCTGCGGAACCATGATAGGAAGTTGGAGTACTGCCCGCGGTGCTTCCTCCATTTCCTAATGAACCTGTAATTGAAGGGGGGCTAGCACTCTCATTTGCATTTCTTCCATGGCTGCTCGTAGGTGTTGTTACTTGAGTTTGCGGGGCTGTGTTGACCATACTTGTTGCTGCAACTATCGAGTTCTTTCTGGTGTTGGGTCCACTACTCATTGTGCCTATTTTCTTAGAAGCTCTCGTTGAAGCGCCACCCGAGTTACCAATAGGAAGTGTAGCGCCAGATCCTCTATTTCGCTTCTTGATGACATCGGTTTTCAAGGATAAGGGACGTACAACACCGTGGAGTTTCAGGAAGAGACCGCAGGCATTGCAAAGCGGGTGACCTTCAGGGTTCCGCCGCCAGAGAGGTGTTGTTTGTGTAAAACAATTCGTACAAGTTGTTGGTACCCCATTATCTCCTTGACCAGCTGCCGCTAGATTGGTAGTCGAACCATGCTTAGATCCACCAGGAGATCCTGGTCTACTGGGTGCAACTGATGAAAATCCTGACATGTTGTTGGTATCTGGTGGTGAATTCGATGCAGAAGGACCTGAGTTGTCAAACATGTTATTCTGGCCGAGAAGTACTGCATTTGGTGTCGAAGCAGTTCGAGGAATCTTTTGTCTTCTGTCATTTCTTGAACGGTTATCGGAAACGGATTGAGTAGAGCCGTGATGTCTCCCAAGGGAACCTCCAGATCCATCCCATTCTAACGGTGACGATACCATTTCTGTTCCTCCGATAGTGACCTGTTTTCTTGGTGGACCTCCTGGATATCGTGCTGCCTGAGTATTGAATTGTCCTGACAAACTAGTATCCCACTGCAGGCTACCACTTCCATGCATATCCATGTTCTGGTCGTCCAAAGGTGACTGGGCAAAATCGTGCTGTAACATAAGTGTTCGATCGGCAAAAGCTTGACTTTCGTCATCTTCGTTATCGGAATCGGCTCCAAATGAAAACATGTTTTCGTGTCCAATCTGGACACCAGGAGATCGCATAGGATGATCGGGTTGGAAGACTTGGGATGGATCTATGTGTTGTGACAGATTAAATCCTCCGGCGGAGGCAAAGGAGTTGTTCGAGGGGCCAGAGGTTGTCACTGCAGTGAACATTGATCCTCCGTTGCCGTTGTACATATATTGAGGTTCCATGGAATTGGAAAGACTTGAAGGCCCTTGATTGAAAGTGTGGGGGCGTTGGTGTCGCATATTCATTCCGTGTGAAAAGTACATTTCCTGTCCCTCTGGAATGGGCTGAGGAGTAGAGACTGTAGAAGGATAAGCACTTCCAGGAGGAGAATAGTAATCGTTTGAGTTCAAGGAGGAAGATGGCATCGAAGCATTATTGTACATTGAAGAGAATGGTCCATGGGGAACGAGGGGTGAATGGGAGGGAGAGAAGTTAAAATTTTGTTGGAAAGGGCCTGCTGAGGTGATAATCTGGTCATTGTCCATGTTGAAAGTATCTAGTTGAAATGGTACACCTGGCACTCCGTGGTTAAATGGTGGGTGAGATTGATTCAAAGAATATTCTTGAAGATCATCAGGGTCATTTGGAATTATTATGCTGTTGACTTGCGGCGAAAAATCGGCCGGTCGTTTGCGGGCCTGTTAGTTTTGTCAGTCTCCAACCTTGATGGCGCTTAAGATGTGATTTAAATTTAGAACCACGGGATAGGGGAAAGACTTACACGTCGCTCATCAATACTTGTTTTCCTCACATTTCTCTGCACGTAATTAAATTCTTCGTTACTTCGAGGAGCGTGATGAGGAACTGGGACAGATTGTGGGACCGTAAAGTGCTGTGTCGATTCTTTCCGCATTTTGATAGGAATCGCCGAAGCTATCGAGTTAGACGATCTGTCAATCTCCTTTTTCGTAAGTTCCGGGGAAGGCGACGTGGCGATGCCTGTTGGTGTGGATATACTATCGGAAAGGATATAATCGTCCAAATTCATGGCATCAGAAGTGTCTACGGTATTTTGGTCTGTAGATTTTCTCAGCTGAGCAATTCCACTTGGTCCAGTCGAAGTCTGATTTTGTTGAGATAATCTATTAAAATACTGTTAGGGTTTCCTTTGTGAATATTAAGGACTCGTCGACTTCATACCGAGCATTTTCTTCCTCCTGCTTGCGCTTTCGCAGATTCATTGCCATCATGCGCCATGTCAAGTTCTCCAATCGCTCCTGGTTTGGCAGAGCCTTTTTTGTTTTACTGTATAGCTTCCAGATCTGTGTTGCTAAAGGATCTTTCTTTTGCATCTCATCCGTGTTATCGAGCTCCTCGCCGGCGGAGCCATCTTTCCAAGTCGGAAAGAATCTCTCACCAAGCAAATCATCGCGCGCACGGCTTGACGCTGGGTGATCCAGTTTGTCTTCCTGAGCTTTTGCGGTCGCACCAGAGCTCTTTGTTTGGTCGTTAATGTTATCGTAAGTATTCGTTGATTGATTCGCAGATGTCGGTTGAGTAGATTGATTTTCAGGCCTTCGAGGAAATCTATAATCGTGCTGTGTCCCTATCGATTCTGATGATGTAGTATTACTTATTTGCGAGTCTCCACTTGTATGCCAGTTTTCAGATGAGTCGCGGAATCTTTGTAGATACCCCCCACGCTCAAGGTATTGTGCCGTTCCAGGCATTTTGTTGGAGCGACACACCTCCTTCTCGGACGGTCCTCGCCCAATGTAACAGTAATCCCGCAACCGAATCCAATCCTAGGATGCTTCCGCAGAAATGAGCTTATGGCTATATTCTTTGAAAATATTTGTGTTTCTGTTCTTCGGGGGGAGGGGTTGTTAAATCGAACGATCCCTTTGAGCAAACTTAAACTTTCCGAGTTTGCGACGATTGGACGAAGGTCGAACAAATCTAGAGTTGTTTTTAAATATGCACTGTTGGATCCGTAATCTTTTTTTTTTTCTGTTAACCCCAAATGCAGCGAGTCAGATGGAAGTGGTGTCGCAAATTTCGGAAATCTTGGCCGAAGATTGGTGGATGACAGACAATTGTTCAAGGGTGTACTTTAGTATTGTTCTTCTTTTCAGGTCGGTATCCGCCAGATTCCAATGCCTTGGTTCGTGCTGAAAATAATAAGAGTTGAATGGATGTCTCCGAGCGTATACTTGGAAGTGAATAGAATATGGATATGTATGTATATATGTGAATATGTATCTGTAAAAGTATGGATGGTTGATGGTATAGTATGGTATGGAAGAGTCTTAAAATAAAGTATGACGGTAAATTTGTAATATGAATGTGGGTAATGGATCGTGGGTTGTGGGTTGAATGTTGGTTGCAATATTAGATAGTGTGGTCTGTAGTGTAGTGTAGTTTGTGAAAAGGTAGGAGGTAAGAGGTAAGAGTTAAGAAGTTTGAGGAAAAAAAGAGTTCCGATTTCTTTTCTTCTAACTTCAATCTTCAAAGAGACTTTCTTTCTCTTTCTTTTTCTTCTTTTGTTATTGACCTGTGCATCCACACACTTCTCCCTCCCTGTCTTGTCTGTCTGTTAAGTATTCTTCCCTTCTTCTCTGGTTGTCTTTCGCTCTGACTCGAGATTCTGAGGTTTTGAGTTCGTCAAACAAAATTGGATTTAACTTTGGATTGTGAAGGAGAAAGACATCCAGCAAAGCAATAACGAATCACTCTAATAACATGGGATGGGATGGTATTGTATTGTGTTATTGTCAATGGATATTCTAGGTTCTGTAGTTCCATATGAAAAAAGGACTGTACCGTAGTATGATCCGGGTGTATAAATTCTGGTATGCGTATGGCGGAGGGTCAGTGGAGTAGAACTAAATTACTCCCCTCCACCCACTAACAAAAATTGTAGGTGGTCGTACCGAACGAGCAAAGACCTAATATGCTTGCTTCTTTGTGGATATCATTGAAAAGATGGATGGATGGGTGGATGGATCATGGACGGATGGGTGTGAAAGGTGGATGGAATTATGGATTTGAATTTAGATGAAATATATCATAGACGGAGGATATGGGGGAGAGTTCATTCATGTTCAACTACATACGAATCCCAAATGCTTGGATCTTGAGTGGCTATCAGACATGACAGTTCATATTCACAGTGTGATAGATATCCGTGCTTCATTTTGGTATTCATCAAGTACAATCTTCATGTAGGTATGTCTGTCTGTCTGTCTGCATTTCTCAATAAGGTTCTGGCTGTCGATATAATATGTACGGAGCAGATGGTACCGAATTGAAGGCTCCCAAACATAGAGTTATAAGCTAGTCGGTATCACATTGATACATTAGCTCTCCTGTCTGTTGATATTCCACAACCTCCATTGGCTCAAGATGGATTCGCGTACTTGAGTAGAGCACGAATCACGAATCACGGTTCACGATTCACGATTCACAATGCAACTTCGAACCTAGTGTCAGTATTTAACAAGGAAAATGGTAGCTGCTGGATGCCGCGTTGGTGGAAGACACAGGACATTGGCATCGAAAAGGCTAAATATTGAAATCGAAAAGCCAGAAAGCTTCCAGAATCATGAATAAGGTTCAATCATGCCTAGGGAACCTTATTCACGTACAAAGAAAATGAGAAGTCTGTCATGATTCATGGTTGACAATGAGTGATCTACTTCATCGTGACCGGAGCATAATGCTGTCCACGTATTGATCTTCTCGCAATAATGTAAGGATATCGTATTCCACGAGGAAAGTGGCAAAGGGTCATTGAGGGGTTAGTTTGTGGGTACAATATAATATCCTCAGTCTCCAAAACTTGCCTCTCAACTCCCTCACGACTCACGAGACAGAAAGAACGGAGACACTTTCGATTCAATTCTCCCCACATTGGGGACTGAAATAGGATTCAAGGATCATCGCAAAAAAAGCATCTACTACATGCTGTATGCTGTATGCTGTATGCTGTATGCTGTATGCTGTAATGTACTGCGATGCAATAGCTAGGGATTCTGAGATACCTTGTACTTTACGGCTTTGTGATTGCCAGACAAAGACAAGAATGCTGCATGAAGTTACGAGTAGTTTGGTTACTTGGGTAAGATTCTGGCCACTGTATCACCGATGTAATCCGTTGATTTCCATAATTTTACATTGGTTTTGCCCCCCCTTCTATAATACTCGCTTCCCTTCCTCGATACTTGTTCGGGCTTCAATTCATGCAAGATACCTTCCATCAATCTGCACCGTAACATCTACTAGCAAACGCTCTTGCAGCAAATGGATGAAGCCAAAGTGCGTTCTCGTCATTGCCAAGCTCAAAGCATGCCCCTTCATGTTCAACGCAACGCGGACCGGATCACACCAATATAAAATTTCATATATAGAATCTGACTACAAGTAGAGTAAGTTTACCAAGCTTGATAGATTACAGGGCTGTGTTTAAGTCCGGAAAAAGTAAAGGGATAAAGTTTCTATTGCTCGTAGATCGGTAGTGTTCATGATCGAAAGCATGGCTTATAACTGCCTTAGATTTTCTTGATCATGGAACATATCCGGTATGCTGACGCCAGGCGGTCTTATTCCAAGGGCATCGAATGGCTGAGAGGCGAGGATTTGAAGCTTGACTTTACCCTGTAATTTGTCCCGCGCAGCATGGCTGAAAATTATGTGGGTGAATCGCGGCACCATGGGTAGTCCAAGTGGGGGGTGTAACTTATAGCGTGAAAGTCATCTAAACATCGAGACGACAACGGAGGTCACCTCGGTGTGATTTGGAGGAAGTCCGCCGGGAACGAAGTATGTTAAAGCCACACGGCTGGCAACAGTACTGGTACTTGGCTATCGTATTCATTTGCATCCTTCCTAGAAAGAATGAACGTTTCATGTTCAACAGGCATCGCCAGTGTGAAATAAATTTCTGTGCTTCCCCAGGACTTGATTTTAGACAGCCATCGAGTTCAATTACACCAAATTGAGTATTAAACATGATTACCAGCATCATATTTCTCGAGTATCATATCCTTTTCAACTATAGTGTCATTTATATTTAGTCCTAGGGTTCTACACTTTTTCTGGGATACCATTGCATTTACTTTTATTGGGCAAGAACACATGTCTGACAACTTTAAAAATTGTGGTCCTCGTCTAGTTGACATCGGACATAAGATCTCATTTGGGAAGTGCGACTCTACGAAAGTGGGATTCCGAATATGAAATGGAGACTCAACGTGAAAGACAACGTCAGGGTCTGAAGATCCCCGAAATGTTTGGAGAGAGGGCACGAGATCCTGTTTCAGTAAGGAGGAGGAGGAGAGTAGTGACTTTTGAGAGGAAGAATTTGATCTCAAGGCGAGAGCAAGAGTCTAAGAGCTTTTTATTTTAAAGTTTGTCAAAAAGTTAAAGAGTGACAAGAATTCATTTAAAAAAGAAAACTCTATTCATACACTTGAAAATTAGTTAATTTGGTGTATGTGGCATACGGCAATGCTGTGTTAGTATGAATTGATATTTCATCCGGTCTGACCATATTGTGGTTGGTGCATAAGCCTTGTCCACCTTCTCCCTACTCGCCTACTCCCCTCATCTATAGACCCTCGTTTGTGACTTAACTTATAAAGCTCGACATCATTTTGCACAGACGACTAAATACCAAGTTCAGCGTAGATATGCAATATAATATGCAAGTGCAACATGGCTAACTACGAAAAGCGTGTTAAACAATGTACCTTATTCAATTAGCTCAAATCTCGCATGGCATAGAGTTGGGTATGGCGCAACTTAGATCACAGCGGAAAGCCGACGATTTGAACGGATTAGGTCTGCGAGTCGGACTTTGAAAGAAAGGTAAGCATTTCAAATTGCCACAAGCTGTCCCTCTCATTAGTCTATGCGTTGCGCGTACGTGACAACAGATTCACAATAGACTTGTTCTCGACTTTCGGCGCTATTTCTTCTTAAGAACCAGATCATCAATAAAGCACTGTGAGATCAATTACACATTTTATTTATCCCCTGTCCACTGTAAAGAAAGTAATTTGTTCATCACGAAGTAAATATGATGTTGCCAGTTGAATTTGACGTCAGTACCCCAGTATGCGCAACAGGTATACTGATGTCAATAATATCAATCTGGTTGCGAAAGCGGCCTCTCTCTCCCGCGTTTTCGTGGGGTCCTTGTATGCTGAGGAGGGGAGTATGGTATGGTTTTGGGGGGGCTTAGTGGGGTGAGACCTCCCCTCCACGGACAGATCTTAATCGATGCACACAGACTTCATTCAGCCTGATGCTTCATGCCCATGATGCCATCCATGGTTGTTGATCATGCTTCTAGACATGCAGTGATTTCACGAGCGATGTGACATTTCACTACTATCGATGTGACATTATAGCTGGTAACAAACCTAGGTACTTCCATTTGATATCATGTATCTTCATTCGTCACATATATCTCGGACCGATGGTTTCCCAAAAGTGTGTGCTTAACACTTTCATGCCCGTTCATCTCAAGTGTTTCGAGAGGAGTGATTGGCTGTTTCGACTCTCAAGGGAAGTAGTCGTTAGTTGATGGATCTTACCGTTAGCACTTGGACGCACTCTTCCTTCCTAGAACCATACTTCCGGAGCGGGATTGCAGTAATAAGTCTAACTGTGTATAGTTATTAGACCGACTCGAAATTCCGAAAGCTCCCGACAGTTCAAGTCGCAATAAAATTATACGGAATTGTCCGAACTAGACCCATTTCTTATGCTACTTCTCAAGCCAAATGTCAAAACGAAGGGTAGCGAGTTTCAATGATTGTCATTATTTTGTTTGGAGACCATCGGCCGAAACCCATCATACATGGATATGCTTTAACGGCTCTCGTGCATATGGAATAATAAACTGGGAAATCCTAAGAAGAAGAGCCTCATGCAATCTAGATCAAAGGACCCTTAATATCAGGGTTGGCTTTTGGAGCCCTTCGGCGTAACTGTTTAGTATCTTTCTCTTCGCAAATGGTGGACAGACGTAGCGGTAGACTCCAAGTATTATTAAAAGCCGAAACGTAAGATATGCGAATTGGAGCTTTGTATAGATCTTTTGAGCGTAATAGAGGTTAATTCCACTGTAACACTACCGAAAGTTTCTTCGCTTCTCTAAGAAATTTGACCTCAGGATAAATTCCGGTTGTCGCGGCTGTAGCGCAATTTCGTGAATCAGTTGTCCAACTCTCCATGGGCAACCTTGGAACTACTAGACTACCGATACTACCGACGGAAGAATTAAAATGCGAAAATATACCTAACTTGTTTCCGTGTGGTTTGCACGCGACATTTCACTGACCGTTTGTTAGAAATTAGTACAGTCCTTCGCTGATGGTTCAAAGTGATGGAGTGGACTTCGCCATCCTCCCATTTTGGGGATAGACTCGAGATGGCATATCCACTCACTTGCTGTTGTTTTGCATGTGAAGAAGATCCATCATCGGGTTGTCAGGCGTTCAAGTTAGTACTTTTCTATTTTTTGTCTTCTTTGAGACAGACACCAGGATTACCTCGTGCTAGACCCACCGAATTCGGAGCGATTGCGGTGTATTGATCGCAAACAGAGTCGTAAATATACTTGAGACTGTACTGAAATGATAGTGTTGTTCATTCTCCGCACCAATCCTAGGAAGTAACTATTGGTAACCTACTTTCAGACTCAGGAATCAAATTAGCTAAACGACTTTGAGAATTGCCTAGTGATTAGCATATCCTTGCGTGGGGGAACCATGAAAAAGTTCACAATGGTGAACAGGCCAGCCATCAAGGATCTTTTTCTGCACGTTCATGGAGTTATATGTGTTCTGCATTGGATATGCGGGGGCAAAGATGAGCGAGACCTAGGATACTGGGCACCCTCCATACCCTGGGAAACGAATCTAAAGGATTTCGAAATGGCTGAGATAGGATGCGAAACTGGCAAAACCATTGGATGAAGTCGCTAACATGCGTGGGGGTTCAACAATGCAAAGTAAATTCATTCGAACTGCTGCCCTCGCAAATGCAATCTGAAGTAGGAAATGATTTGATATCCACCATACATGTCAGACTAGTTTTGAAGGCTCGGAGAGGTCGTCCGTTGGATAAATTGAAAGAGTTGATAGAGGAATCTCCGTTGGATTATTAATTTCCGTACAACACTTGGTTTCTTGAATGTGAAGATCGAGCGATGGTCCGATGGAGGATCGAGTTATTGCCTCAATAATCTGATATGTCGATAATAAACTTCGTTTATTGCGGTAATTATTGACGGTAGTTGCGGATGTAAGAAGTTCGTATTTGTGCTGTATATGTGTGCGACGATTGTAACCTTGTGTTTGTGTTTGCTTGAAGAGAAGATGGGGATGGGATGGCGAAAGTTCCTAAATATTTATTCATCATGTGACCTTCCTTGATCTGAGTTCGAAATTCTTCACGAAGTCCGGTCGAAAAATTGTCCATCACAAAAACTCGACCATAAAATATGATACTTTTTTCATTCCAGTGTGAGATGAGGGCACACGACATCTTATATAACCACAACTCTAATCTCATCTGAATCACGTCTTATCTATCTTTCGTCGGTTTCAACATCGGGTCTACAAATGATACCATCCTGCACAATCTAATCAAGACTGACAAGGTATTTCGCATTCCGGGGAAGACTGATTGATTGTATCTTGGCCTCTCATTCGGTTCGCGACAACGCTTGTACCCGTCCCTCAATTCCGCTGATAACATAGCTGCCAGATGGTCATATCGAGATGAGATAAGTGAAGATATGCCATTCTATTTGACCATTTGGTGTAAATGGGGGAAGGTCGCACAATATCAGAAACGTGGGACCCCAGTAACTCGGGAGATCATTTCCCTCTTATCCTTCAAGATATACACCCTAATAGGCAACTCAACTTTTTATACATCAGTTTTCTTAATGCCCTCCATGCTAAGGTGTACAAACACACAAGTTTGAAACCTTAGTCATTCATCCTTATGAACCTTATCTTTTCATCTCAAGTGGATGTCTTTTCACTCATACATCTGATAGTTGTCGGATTGTCCTAAGAGAGGAGGAGTTTAAGGCTGTTGGTGAATCAGGATGCCTCTACCAAGACTTCATTCCAGCATTTCACCCGTTTTGTTTGTCTTGTTTCCTGATTTGTCCTGTGGATAAAAAGTATCATAGGCGCAATGTATTTGATAGGGTAAATAAGACCCGACTCAGCATCATCTGTTTGCCTTATCTATGGCACAATATCTTGGATTTCATCTCTACAAGACGACCGATTCACTCTACTTCCATTGTGACATCCATTTGCTATTTCAATATCATTTGGAGCATCCTTTCAGAAACCCAGTGTCAGATTATTAGCCTGTGGGATTCAAGCCAATCCGAATATTTACCATTCACAGGTCACACGCTACCGTCTAAAATAACTTTCACAAATACTCCGATCGATCAGAACTTGTGCCTGCATCTTTGATCATAATCATAATCATACCATAACCATGTTTCAACAAGCCTCCAATAGCATTATCAGTTGTGAAGTACATTTTCGATATGACGATCGAAAACCTTCGTGCGATGTTCAATATGTTTGTTGAAAAGGGAAATTCTTCGTCGATGCTATTTATAACTCTGAACGAGGACAATTCATTATTATCGTCACTTTAGCTAGTCAAGATTCACCTTCTTTGTTCTTCATATGATTCCCAAAATAAGTCGTGAATATAATAATAACTTTGCTTTGTCTTCGCCCATTCACACAGTTCCAACTTCAACTTCAAGTTCTTTGATAAATTCGATCAAGTCTAGTCAAGATGGCTTCTGTAATTACCATTAGCGGAAACTATGGTCGCTCATGGCTTCCGATTTAAGAACATTACAGCTTCATACAATACTACAACCTCATACAAGATGGCGACCCTGAATTATTCTTTACGGGTTAACGATGCAGTTTCGGACGCGGCTGGTATCTTAGCATCTGCACCTCCTAACTATGTCATCCCGGTTGATGCTACTATTTCACTCTCGACTGGTAGTATCGTTGCTCCTCCCGAGACTTCAGTAACTCAATCTCCATCATACTCGTTCCCAGATCTTAATGTCCTCGTTCTTACTACCCTCTCAACAACGACCATTCCATATGTAGATCCGGACATTCAAGTTCCTTCCTTATCTTCTGACCAACCAACAACTGAACATGTCGCTCCTTTTACTTCATCTACTTCCGTCTTATTTGGATTCCCTGTAGTTTCCGCGGCACCTTCAAGTACTATAAACATCTGCCCTTCTTCTATAGTACTTCCAAGTATCTCACCTACATCATCAGCGACTACTCCAACTCTTACGCCATCATACATCATTCCCACCACTCTAGAAATATTGTCTTCCACTCCATCACCACAATCAACACAAGCACCTGCCTCTCTTACATCCACCACGCCACTCCCCACTAACTCTAACTCTTCAACCAGCCTCCTTGGAGCCTATATCGGTGGCGCTATCGGTGGCGCTGCAGTTATCATCCTTTTTCTCCTCGTCATCTTCAGTCTTGCCCGCCGTTGCAAAAGTAGATCTCCCAGACACCATCCCGACCGACCCGCTTTCATCGGCGGCTACGAATTGAAACTAGACAAAGTAGGAGATTTGCAACGTGTTGTGCATGAGAAAATAGTTAGGAGAAATACCTTTGAAGCGTGGAAGAGAGGTATTGTGCCTGGTCTTAAGCATGATGCAGATGATGTGCTTGGGAAAAGTGAAATCAGTATTAGTGGTGGAACACCCCAAACTGGATATTCAAGTCCGCTAGGAGATGTTGCGGAAGGTGCAATTGCGCAGGACGTAGGCCAGGAGGGAAGAGGATCGTTTGGGGGAGAGGAACGGAGCAAAGTTGGAGATAACGAGGATGGATATACGGTCTCGCCGATTGAGGAGGAGCTGAATCCTTCGAGACCTGTATCTGGTATCAGTCCTTTGATATTTGAATGGGAGACTAGAGCAGATCAAAGGGGAGATTCAACAGCTGGTATGATTGGGCAGGCAATATAGAGTCGAGGGATTTACATCAATACACATAAGATACATATAGAGAAACACGTAGATCGGGTGTACATACTACTATTTATAGATTAGATACAGCTAGCAACTTCAACTTAACGCAGACTACCTTTGAATTCAATGACATACATACATCTACCTACTCTCGCAAGAGTAGTGATCCCCTTCCCCATCTCCAATACCAATCCCAATCTATCTCAGTGTCACACATTGTCTAATTATGACCTTGATATATATATTTACATTTAAAAACCACCTTCATCAAACAACACAATCTCAAGCGGCTTTAGCTCACTTGGGAGAGCGCCAGACTGAAGTCCACTTCAGGAATCCAATAGATCCGATCTGTTTATCTGGAGGCTCTGTGTTCGATCCACAGAAGCCGCATTCTGCGAGTCGAGGACCACCTAGACTGATATTCTCTTTTACCATTTCTTCTTTACTTTGTATAGAATGTCGGAATGGCATTTTTTTGAGGTCTTGGATAGTAGTGAATGTGGGGAGAAAATCTTGTGTGAAAAAGGTGGAGATGAAAAAGTAGGGTAGCTCGGCTCGTGTGTGAGACTTCTAAGGGCCCCTTCTTAGTGGGGAGAAGAGGGGTAGGCGAATCGTTGTTCTCCTTTCTTTTGCCGAATGTATATGTTTATCGTAGTGTCGTACTTTGTAAATAAAGTAACTTACTGGGTTGGATCGCATTTTATGATATTTGGATTTCGTTCTGAAGGTTTGTTTGGATGGAGTCAGTAAGTACTTCTGTGTTGATGTTGTAGTTCATTGTGTGTGAGTAGTCTTGTTTTCGAAGTTTTTTCTAGTCTTACGAGATTGGCGTGCCATTCATTGTTTGAGAGTGTGCTATTATTTTAGAAATATTGAATTGAATTTTTATATGTTTAATTTGCATTACTTGGTACCTACATGACTCATCTAAGCTAGAATAAACTGCTCTAAATATCTCAGACATGGGCCAATAGAGATCATATGAAGGGTATGGCGTTTGCATATAGCTAGGCTCCTGGAGGTTCTGTTTTGGGACCGGGTGAGGTTTCACAGCTAAGGGTGACGATGTTGAGAGGAAATGTCAGATACATGGATCTACGAGTTGGCAAGTTCATGAACCATTGAGATGGGATGGGTTCGAGTTGAAAACCTAAGTTGAATCCAAGTATCAATAATAATTGCATGTCTGAGTTGAATTCAGACATTGGTATTGCTCACATCACCCTGGATAGAAAGCTAGTAGGGCAGGATAGTCTTGATCTCTCGATGTTCATTGTTTTATTGATTCTGATGGGATATAATGAGATGGCCCTGCTGTGAGAGCTTTGTTTGTTATATCTCGGGATAAGGGGTTTAAAATTTTCATCATCGATTAAAGTCAGTAGCAGTTCAGCCGCAGCTCTTGTTGAATTTTTACCACGGTTGTCCAACACATCTCTACACCCCATGCTTGACAAAGAACACATGTGGAAGTTATTGATATGGTTCACTGGGAAGAAGGTCAACGGGAAGATGGCATAGAAGTAAGTAGTGTGAGGGTAAATGTTCCAAGTGTGCTTTGTCAAAAGCAGAACCTCTGCCGTCTGCAGACATTGAATAACAAAAGTTGAAGTTGATAATATCTAAATGGCACAACTTCTATAGCTTAATTTTTGCTGTTCATATGACCAGCCACGATGCTGTCAGTGGAAAATAACTATGGTTATCTTTTGATAGTCTTCATAAACGTATGCCACAAATCTTGATTTCAAGCTCAAGGTGAGCACGAAGCTCTTGACTACGATCGGATCCCAATTACCCGCAGCACCAACTGAACGAGTCCTTCAGAGCTGCTCTCTATCAACTTGCGAACCCTAACCTTTGAAGACAAGATGGTATCATCAACCTGATGAAGGAAATCACCTTGAATCAGACCTAACCATTAGGGTTTGTCGATTGAGGCTGTCAAAGACCTAGTAATTTCTCCTTCATCCACCCTTGTAAAGCTACAGCATCGTACATGCGTTATCCAAAACCCACGTGTTTCTTGAACGACAGAAAATATTCTTTCCAATGGACATCGATGTTCTAT
Source organism: Botryotinia narcissicola (assembly GCA_004786225.1). NCBI lineage: Eukaryota > Fungi > Ascomycota > Leotiomycetes > Helotiales > Sclerotiniaceae > Botryotinia > Botryotinia narcissicola. Next base: position 6,860 of record PQXJ01000315.1, on the reverse strand, counting down.
TCAGGCATGCTTTTCCACATATATCATTCAAACGCGGATTGCATGTTAAGCATAGAAATCTGTGGGTTGCGGTTCTTCAGTACATGTCGTCCCCCACCTTCTGATGGAATTGATGTGGGTCTTTCCGAATCTCGCATTTATATAACAGAATATGACGCTCGCTCAGCATCAAACATCCCTCGTGGCGCAATTGGCTAGCGCGTTCGACTGTTAAGTGAAGCAATTCATTTGTACAGATAAATCGAGAGGTTCGTGGTTCGACCCCACGCGAGGGAGTTTTTCTTTTGTTTTTTTAACAAATATTCGACGATTGACATCTTCATAATCGAATAGGCCAGCTTTTTGAGGAAATCATTAAATTAAGGAATTTGCTGGGCCATCGATTGGTTGTATGAGCAAAGGCAATGGCTAAGGGAAATAAGAGTGGTGAGGGAGACACAGGAAGTTTTGTTCGAATTTTTAGATTTTATCCTTCCTCTCGAGTAACAATAGTTCGCTCGTCAAGACCGATTAACGATCGATTCGTTCTGATCTTCTTGAACCTTTCTCTCGTACAAAGGTTGGAGCTGGTTCAAGCCCACCAGAATGAGCTTCGTCTCTGCTTCTGCTTCTGACGTTCCTTGGTCCACGCCCGATAGAGAGAAGCATGAGAAATGATAGCTTCGGAGGTAGGGTTGCTGTCTCAGTCTTTTGCGAAGGATCGTTTTCCAAAGTGTCAGAAAGCCACGAAGAGATAGATATGCATGCCGAGAGCCCTATTGGCAATCGCAGTCTTGACTGGGATGGCAATCTTTTGCCCCGTGTTGGAGCTGGCCATTTGATATCCTACTATGTGTGTAGGTTTCAATGTTTTGCTCTGATGCCCGAAACCACATGCCTCCTGTCTCCTAGACTATTCATAGCCAAACGTACGTTCAAAAATCGGAGTCGGAATCCTCTTTACGCTCTGCTGTCCGATTGCTGTTTCCTTTTGTTTGCCCCTGCCCCTGTTGCTGCTGTGCACTCCCCGCGATTGTCTCTTCTCCTAGAACTTTGCTTGCAGCCATGAATCTATATTATTAAGGAAATTGTTAGCCAATTCCTTTCTATAGAACTCGGTTTGAAGAATCTGAGGAATGAAACAGTGAACTTACAATCCTCCATGATAAGCACCCAAGCCTCGAATAGACTCAGCTTGTATACTAGTATTTCGTAGAATGTTCTCAAGATCACCAAGGTTAGCAGAGAGTTGTGCGAGTTGCGCGTGTAGATGAGACTAGAGTTGTTAGTAAGAATCGCTAAATGCTTTGTTCTGAACGGGAGACGAAAGTATTGAATGATGGAGTATCAAGGTGAAAACGAAATATTAAAAGAATATCTGGAGGGGCTTGGGAATCATACCAGCTGTCGAGGTTTGGTACTACTACTGGGCGCAGTGGAAAGACGAGGTGCACCGCTGCTGGGAAGTCTAGATGACATCGTTGTAAGAACTGGATGGGGAAAACGCGATATTGAGTGAAGAAGTCAAATAGAGGAATTCCAAAGATTCGAGACACCTGATAAGTCTGTGGTCGTGCAGGAGGTGGTTTGGATTGGACCTATGGAGGGGTAGGTGATTATCGAGGAAAGACTTGATCCGAGTTACCACAACACTTTTGTTCGCGGTAAATGCAAATATTATTTATCTATCATATGACTTTGAGAAATGAGGGACGTTTTGTATTATCTTTCAGTCTGAAGTTTTGAATTGTTTGTTATATTGCACAGAAGTAAGTTGCATGTGTTTAGAAGAAAGCACCTTGTAAACAAATGGGTGTGCACGGGCCATGATGATATTGTACAAATGTATTATTGGTATTTTATTATTGCAATTCCTTTAAAATATTTTCGAGAGTGTAAATAGCAAACGATGGATCTCATTCTCCGTATAGGACACTTACGTGATCCTCGAATATAGACTGGCCAGATCAAGACTTGCTGGACTGCCCTTCAAACTACTAGACTGACCAGTGGATCAGAATAACCTTTCGTTCTTCGTCACAAGTCGTGTTGACCTTCTGTTCAATAAACTGCCAGACAATGTCATTGAATCCATGGGAATCCGCGGCCCAAATTTGTTCAATGAGGGGAGCAAAAGAATCTGGTGGTTGAGAGGAAGGGTCTGATGCCCAGTCAGTATGACAAGTTGGCGCATAGCCATTAACGTGTGTGAACTTTGAAGTGCCAAATATTTCTCCAATCCGTTGGCGCAAGATCTGTTGCGGAGGCTCGCCATAACACAAATTTTGCGTACGAAGGTAAATTCCATGGAAGTCAAACACCTGGCAATTTTGCCTAAATAAGTGTATGGGAACACCTTCGTATTCAAGGGCAACGTGCCTACAATTTTCCAAGCAAACAGCATTTAAATCGTTTTTGATAGCGGCATGAGCTATTCTAAACAGTTTCAGTTATGTGTCTTCAGGGCAGCCCATACTAAATTCCGGGAAAGGGCTACCCCAATTGTGTATATTATAAAAGTATGATTCCAAATAATCAGCGATAAGGTGTGGAACATCGCAGTCAACGTTGAAGTGTATACGGGCGTTCGAAGGGTCCGCAGCAAAGCAAAGCTTGTAGCATCTCAGAGTCTCATTTCGTGATTTTTGCAGACGTGAAGACCAGTAGGAATGGTGGCATTGCTCATGAACTGACCCTCGATAAAGAAGATGCGGATCAACCGGGGTCCAGGGAACGATAATCTCCATATTTTAAGACGAAGTTCGAGGGGTAATCTTCGAAATGGATGGAAGGTATTTTGTTGGGTCGTTGCCGATGCCATGTCGTTGTTTGTTGTTCGTTGTTTGGTAAACAGCTTTGGTGATCGAGTCACTTGAGGATCGATGTTGAAAGTTTTGTTTTTAAAGACCTCAGAGAAGGGATGGTGGGCTTTGTATATGAGAACAAATCTCATAAGCTAGGTATACAATACAGAAGAGTGAATTACCAACCAAGCTAAGTCATGAATTCACTCATTTTGATCTCGCTGATCACTACGCTACATTACGAGCTCCAACGGGCCGTCATTTTGTCGGTGATATACGGCCCCTTCAATCAGTTGGTTGCCCGTCCCGTTCTTACACTCCTAATGCTCTGGAACCAACGGATCAAACCGGCAACAATCAAGATAGGTGCCATCCTCACTACTGTCCAACACCACATCATCAGGTTCAATTTCTCAGAAGGTTCAGAAGTCAGAGAGCTTTTCGATGTCACATTTTTCACAACACAGAACTTTCATTCAATCCATCGCCGATCAAAATTATATCAACTTCAAGATTTCTTTTCCCTAATATCTCAACCTTTCCACTCATTTCTCTTCCTAATCCTCTCCCTCTCTCTTTCCCCTTTTCTCTCCATCCCCAACAAGACCGGGTCTATCCAAATACCAACACCTGATATCACTCAGCTTTCCCTCATCTATCTTCCTCGAATAAAACTACTCATATCACAAAAGCATCAGTCTCTTCCTTATCTCTCCACAAACCCCTAGTCCTCCTTCTACAAAATAACTCACTTTCTCAATAACTTCACCTTTTCTCGCTCCAACTTTAGCTATTATCCTCTCGCTTGCTTTGTTTCTCGGGTCAATTTTTGCCACAAGGTGTGGGATGTGAGATCTTTCTATATGCGGAGATGGCTCTGTTAGCATGTCTTGTCTCGTTTCTCTGGAGAATATTCTTGGATTGATTACGGGTGAAGAAATCTTTCCTCCCCTAAACATGCTATGCTATCTACATTGCAGACGAAAGAAATGAATAGGAACGAACTAAAAGAAGAAAAAGAAAACATACCTTCCATTCCCCAATAAATCTTCAAAAACTCAGTTACTCCCCACGTAGCATATCCATTACCATAATAATCAGGATTCACACAATAGCCCATTTCGAGACCCTCGGTTGATTGACGGTTGGTGCCGATGAAACCTACGCATTTGGGTCTGTCTGGGAGATGTTAGTTGGGGAAGGAGAAACGATGAAGATGAAAAGAAAGATGCGGAGGGGGAAAGTGTATGAGGATCAAGGTATCGGGGGGCTGCTTGAAAAAATGGGTGTGAGATAAAGCTTCAAGCTCTTGAAGATCATCACGAGATCATCCCTTCAAGAGTTCGAAGCTCAATAACTCAACTAAATTAGAAGCTACCCTGGAGACTTCCAGGTTGCACCTATCTTCCTCCAGTTCTTCTCAATTCTCTCGCGTAGAACCAACCCCCTCTCTAAAATTCCCACCCCCCCTCTCCCTCCCCCCTCACCATCCTCATCTCTCACCAAAGAAACTCCAAATCATCACCCATCACCCATCACTCCGCACAAAAACTCTCAAAACAAGCCTCAAAATAAGACCCCAAAGAAAAAAAAGACTCACCACTCTCCCCCTCCCCCTCCCCCACAACCAAAATCGCAAATTTATCAATCCCCACCGCCTCTCCCCCCGGATTCTGCTCCGTCTTCGGTAAAATATATTTCAGAAACTCTAGTGCTTCTTCTTTTGTTTTCATGGGGGCTTGTTTTCTATTTTTTCCCGCGTGGTTAGAATCAGAATACTCATTCCCCCTTTTTTCTCCCCTCATCGTTAAAAACAAAACAAAAGAGATATAAGAGTATTGAGAAACACAAGAGAAGAACAAAGAAAAAAATACATACGACCAAACAACCCCCCTCTCTTCTCTCCAAATCTCCCAAAAATCATCCAAATGTTCGGTTGTAGTCAGGGGGACAAGTTTAAGATTTTGATGGCTTTTTAGAGGATGGGGTGGGGATTGAATTTGAGTAGTATTTGAGTTTATTGTGTGTGTAGATTTACTCGAGATGAGAATGATTGGAGTGGTTAGCTATTGGATGGTGGATGATGGGTGGGATTGGCGAATGGGGGTTGAGAGTGGGGGTGGATGTAGATGAGGGGTGGTGAAATACAATGACTTGAATGGGTTGAGATTCGGATCAAGAATTTTGAGGGTAGAAGGAATGGGAGACAAGGATGAGAAACGATGTTGAAGAATTATTAGGATAGGAAGAAATTTGACAAGTTGACAAATATAAATAATGAAATTCTCTATATGTGATTCTATTATGACACATACGGCGAGCACCGACGTCACCATGTAAGGGCTTTGTGCCAAAAATCAGAGAATGTAAAGAGAACTAGAACTTGCATTGCACAACTAAAGGAAAGATGTTGATCGCAAATCTGCTATTTCTTAGTTGTTTTCGAGATCGAAAAGTATTATACACATGTCCCGTATTCCATATCCTGATCGCTTGTTACATTTTCGTCACTGCCTCTACTCACAATTCCTCATTCATGTAAGGGATCAATCTCTCCATCAAATCCTCCACCTCCAGTTCCTCGCCAGCCCACATCTCTCCGCCTGGAGTCTTGGGTGGAATCAAAACGGAGCTCAAAACATGAATAACACCATCCTTTGCAATACCATCTTGAACACTGACGCTGCTGAATCCATTGATTCTGATACTGATGAAACCGCCATATCTGCCAACATCAATACTTAGACTCTTATCTTTCAACAAGGTAGGTAGATCAACGTGGAAATGTCCCTTGGGGATGTCCGCAGTATCGATTCCATCAATTTCATTGATGCTCTGATCATTGGACTTGGCTTTGTAGAAAGCATCAGAGTAGAGAGTTTGATTTGCAACAACGTGATATTTGAGAAGAGCTTTTAAGTATTTTTGACCATAATTGCTGAAGAGGAAAGCATTGATTCTAGGACCAAGCTTTTGGAATGCCCAGTTGCTGGGTGCGAATAATGTTCCTCCTATATGATGAGATGCAGCAATGGTATCGAAGAGACCGGTTTTTTCGAGTCCAAGTTGGAGAGTTGAAAACTCGCCAGGAAGGAGCTCGATAATCTTAAGGGCCGGGGGAGGTGGTAGGAGAAGCGAATCGACGCCGTGAATTACTCCGTTTGTACCGAACTATTGAAATTCAGGTTAGCATTATGTTGATATGGGAAGAGATGATGGAACATACAATATTGACAGCAATGACTCTGCTGTAGAAGTTGACGGCCAATCCCTTCAAACCCAAACCGACACGAAGACGTTGAGGCTCGTCACCGAGACGGCCTTCCTTTAATGCGGTCGGAATAGTATGTTAAATGAGGACAAGACTAGCAGGGTAGAAATCCGGAGATACGTGATATTCAAGGACAGCCTTGATCAATTCCTTTGAAGGTTTCTTATGATGTTCTGGAATCTTCTCAAAAGCCTTGTCGGTTGGTGCGAATACGGTGTAGTTTGCCGCCGTGCCGTTCAAAGCATCAACAAGATCTGGATATTCGTTGATAAGCTCAGCAAGTTTGGTGGTGTACTTGCTGCTAGCAATCAATTCATAGACTGTCTTGTTAGGCTTTCCATGACCGTGATGTGGGTTCTTTGGATGGTGTGGAGGCTTCTCGTGATGTGGAGGCTTCTCATGAGGGTGATCAAAAATATCGATATCCTCAACGGAGGTAATGGCAGAGTCTAACCAGCCGGATATATCAAACTTTGACATTGAGTGGTGACATTCGATGACATTCTGGGCTTTTTGACCGGCCTCGGAAAGGGTATCGATGGCGTTGTCAAAGGCATTCTCGCTGAATGCAACTGCATCTTTCAAGGATTTTTCGGCATGGGAGATAAAGTTATCCTTGATTTCTGTGATTCTATCAAGCCATGTCTTTGAGGACTTCTGAGATTCGACAATGATCTGGTTGGTTACCTGTTCGTCAGGAATGTCGAATGTAGTAGAAACTATTGCAATGGGTAAAAGTGTAGTTGAGAACCTCATATTGATATGATTGATGAATGTAAAAAAGAGAAATGGGGTGGGAATAAAGG
>PQXJ01000314.1:0-43632 GCA_004786225.1 Botryotinia narcissicola | reverse complement strand
GGGGGAGCAAGTCCCAATGTATGCATATCATTTTACATCGCATATATAATTCCCAAACAATGGGAGCCATGTTTCAATGAGGTAATCTGTAGTTTTCGAACGACGAAGTTTACAATTTCTGGTGCACATGAGCACTCGTGACTTGTTTCATGATTTTGACTGCTAGAAATTGCCCCCTTTCATGAGTGAATTTTAACATTTTGAAGTTTGTATGCTGCATGCTGGATGGACTGCCTTGAAGTGTTTGATATTCCTGATATTCTGTAAGCTTGTATGAAGACCTCCCCATCGTACGTTATATTGTGCTACGCCTCACAAGTCATCTAATATTATCTACTTCACTATAAGGAATTCGCTTAGGGACTCGAATGACACCAATGACGATCCAGAAATTACTCAGATCATTTCTGTTGCATATCGCATCTTGAGTCATGATATAGAGATGAAGGTTGAAGGTTAAGGCGGTATAGAACAGGACGAAAATAGTGATCGCTGAAATTGTTCCATACCAACGAAGAAAGAGATGACGTCAAAGACAGAATGCGATCAAAATTTACGGTTCTATTGGTAGCCTCAGCTAGATTGCGGAGTGTCTCTACACTTCCTAAGAAAACTTTAACCCCTCGTTCAAACTATCGTGATTGAAGAAGCCTCCTGTTACTTCCAATTTTACTTTCAATCTTCCTCAAAGGAACTTTCGTTCCGACAGGCAAGCAACAAAACCCTCTTCCAAAATGACCCCAAACCCCCATTCGTCCCTTTGGCATTCCCTACTCGATGTCTAGAACAAAGAATCTCTTTATCTCGACAGAACAGGTAGGAAACATGTTTCAGATATCAGATATGCAACAAAACTAATCCTGCATAGTTTTCTTTGTTTAGATAGAATGCGAAAGAGAGTTTTGGGAATAGTAGATTTCGGGAATTTACATAGTCTAGCGAAGGTCAAAGGTTTTAAGCTCGTCTATCGCACGTTTAAACATGCATGAAGAAGCGAAGCTCTTTGTTGAAAACAAAGTGATCTGCACCCAAAAGATTTTCGATTGGTAAATTGAAGTTCCTCACACAAAGAATCGAGAGGTCGGAACATTTTGTTGCATATCTGAAATTGAGCGCAAGTTGAAGAAACTTAACTAGGTACAATACACACAATACTGCTCAAAGCATTACTTTAGCAATTCAGCTGTGCACTAACAACTCGCCTGAAAAGTTAGATTCTGGAAGAAAATCTTACTAGGCTATTCACTCACTAGTAAATGTCCTAAGAAACTTTCTTTTACAAAATTATCTGTATTCACTCCTTCGCATTAGATGTCTTGTGCACACGCCTTGTCGCCAGTAACGAGCATACCCAGTTAGCATTTCGACCTACGATAACATCGCATTGTAATACACAATCGCGAAGGTTTTATTTTACGGTTAGGCTTATTTGTGTGTCAAACGACAGAGAAAGTCGGAGTGATTGGATTATGTATTCACAACGTGGATATAAGTCGTCAAATCACCAGGCACTTTGGCGGAGTGGTTAACGCGATGCCCTGCTATTGTTTATAACAAAGTCAGGCATTTCCTTCGGGAGCGAGTGTTCGAATCACTCAGGTGTCGTTTTTTGCCTTTTTAACCTTTTGAAGTTGAGGGAATTTTTATGTGATTAATTATTTTTAGCTATGGAGATTTTAAGATCTTCCTTTTGGATGGATGGAGTAGGTATTTGTTCTTTTGTGGAGAGTATGGCGGATTACGTAATGATATATCAAATATTATTGCACAGTAGGTAACGAACTAACGACTCTTGTTTGAGTGAACTGAAGATGAATTGCAATGAATTATCTATGTTATATACTTTATGGATTCTAGCACTTCCAAGAGCACCAAGTGTAGTGATTGGTACCATACCTCATGATACGTTGAACTTGTATTGCATCATTCCATCCAGGAAACAGTAACTATTTATATCACTTTGAAACCATCGCGTTCCCGAGAAAATCGATATGTATTTCGGTTCACGATCGCTTAGGAGCTTACAGCCATCTACCAGGTTTTCTTTGATAATAAATGAGAATGCTCCAGTAAATATAGAAGATTCCGAACTTCTGAGCGAAAGCTATTAACCTAACTTTGAACACGCGAAAGGTGGAACAGTCGTTGAATGAAAAGGAATGATCAAAATTGGGTGGGAACTCAAAAGGAAGTCGGATATTATGAACAATTAGGCTTTGGTCGTACATTTGGAGGTGGAAAGAGGCACCGACTCAATCTGGTTGAGTGATGCTGGGTCCTGGGATTCCTTTCAAGCTATTCGGTAACATCTGAGTGATGAACCTTTGAAGGGCAGGAATATCACATTTAGAACGAGGTATCTCTACAACTTAGATGAGATCCTACCTTCCTTTGATCTGATGTATGAGTGGAAAGTTGGGTGATTTATCTCTTCCACTTGCAAGAATATTAAAATATCCGAGTAGAGCATAGATGAGGTGAAGGAAGTTGCCGAATCTGACCCTTAAATCTATCTCGTGTGGTTTGGAATGTTCTCAGAAAGCATCTTGGCCAGATTCCTAGTCGAAGATCATGATTCAATTGTTGCAATTGTACCATCTGACGCTCCTAGCTGTTGAATAGCTAACTTACTCAATAAACAGCATTAGCCACAGGCTAAATGCCTTGGCAGGGCGAGAAGGCAAACTTTAGCTTCTGATCGGATCTTCTAGTCTCACCGAAGTCAACTTTGATAAAGAAAAAGACCTACAAAATTAATGAATATCTACTTGATTGTTCTCGAATTTTGGATTGTGTTCTGCCCAGGTTTCTATCAATGTCATCATGTGGTTGTGGCACAGATAGTATTTGAGTGGCGTCCTAATGCATAAATGCCGTGTTATCAAGGCCAATATATAGCTAGCGTCGACCAGGTTTCTTGAGAGCCAAATCAATCCACGTATCTATGAACTTCCAATATAAATTCATCCATTTGATTTTCATCAACCACAATCCGCGAGGATATCTTAACACCGATTTCAATAATACAAGTTAATACCATACACATACAAAATGTGGCTCCTCGATTGGTGTATGTAGTATTCTGGAAAGGATCCGAGAAGAAAGTGTTTACAACATAACAGCTTGCTGACTTTTATCTCATTTGAATAGTTTGGGATACTCTTGCGTCCTTGGGACTCTTGAACAAACACGCAAAACTCCTCTTTCTCGGTCTCGATAATGCCGGAAAGACTACACTGTTACACATGTTGAAGGTGCGTAGAAGAAGCCAGGTTAAGGGGATGCTCGATTCGAGTCGAACGACAACTTCTCGCATTTCGAGCAAGGCAACAATTACTGATAAATATATGCTTCTAGAACGACCGCGTTGCCATTCTCCAACCTACTCTTCACCCTATTAAGCAGCTTCAAGTCTCGCACATCGGCGCACAGCACACGTAATCAATATTTACTGACCATGCGACAGCATCTGAGGAACTTGCTATCGGCAACGTCAAGTTCACAACTTTCGATTTGGGAGGACATCAACAGGGTAATTATTCTAGTATTGTTACAATGGCATATGTCAAGCTAACATGATGTAGCTCGTCGTCTCTGGAAGGATTACTTCCCAGAAGTCTCCGGTATCGTTTTCCTCGTCGACTCCAAATATCACGAACGTTTCGTCGAATCGAAAGCCGAGCTCGATGCCCTTTTGTCGATGGAGGACCTTTCCAAAGTACCTTTCCTCATTCTCGGAAACAAGATCGATCATCCAGATGCCATCAGCGAGGACCAATTAAGACACGAATTAGGATTATATCAGACTACTGGAAAGGGCAAGGTTCCTCTTGAGGGTATCAGACCTATCGAGGTCTTCATGTGCTCTGTGGTTATGAGACAAGGTGCGTTTTTTTTCTGTTGAAAGATTATTATGCCTCATACTAATCATGGAAATAGGTTACGGTGAAGGTATTAGATGGTTATCACAGTATGTCTAAATAATGGTGAGAAGGTTGTTGTGAAGGAGGTATTCGGAATGAAGGGGGTGGTTTCTTATGGAGATCTGTTATGATGGACGGAGTTATACAAAGGTCGTTTTTCAATGCTTTTTTGGTAGGTTCTGGGAGCTCATAAGAGTCTACTTTAGGAACCAAACCAACCAACATATTTGTACCAGCATAGTATCGCGATCAAGACTTTTTTATCTCTCTCAACATAGCATTATGACTCGTGAATTTGAACTCTATGAATTTGCTACCAATAGATAGTATGGTTATGGAAGGACCGAGGCATTAGTGATTAGACCACTCAGAGGTTTCCATCACTTGATATCGTACACAAGCCAATTTTGTTGACGATGCACCATAGCTCATTCTCAAGTTTCTTGGATTTCTTAGGGTACTGAAATCTTTCGCAAAATGGGAAGATCCTAATGCTTGTTGCGATCTAGAATGTACCACTCGTAGTGCTGAAGGCTAAGAATACCTAGTACTTAACTAGCTACGTCATAACTATTTCCGGATGCGAAACTCGCCCAACATAATTATACATAGTCTCCCCACACTTTTCAATAATAGCCAACCCTCTTTCATATATTAACCAAGCAAAGACCCATACTAAATGCATATATAATGCAGGAAGACATCTAGAACTCCTATCTTCTACAGAATACACAACCGATAATTCGACCACCACTTGGAGATGGCGGATTTCCGCCACAAAACAGATGGCCCATCGCCGCTTTCCGCAGAAGGCTATGATGAATCCCTTCTCCTCGATTTCCACCGTGAATTCATTTCCGAAGAACACCTCCAAGCATTCTCTAACGCGCTGAGCGCACCGGATCCAAGTCCTAGTTCTGATGATTTGTCAATATATTCGCAGGCTCAAAGCCCGAGAGAGCCATCTACATCACATCGCAGCAGCATAGATGTGCGAAGAAACAGTAAAGTCGCAATTGGAAGCGGATCAAACACACCAGGGGATAGGGGAAGCCTGTTCATTACCGCGCAGAATGATTGGGCTCCAGTTAACTCTTCGAGGCTGGGAGCGAGAGGCAAAAGGAAAGGGGAGAAGCGGAAGGTAGGTAAAAAACCAAGGAGAAGTAAAGATGAGACGAGAGAAGGGTATTTGTACTCTATTTTGAAATGGCCATTGCTAGGAGTGGTTTTCATGTGGATTGGGGGATTTGGATTTTCTTATATGGTGACGCGATTGTACATTTGGACATATGAGCATTTTATTGCGGTAAGTGGCTCTCTGAATTGTGTTTCTGCGTGGAGGAAGAGGGGTTCCGTAGGATGTATGCCGCGGGGGTCCTGTCCCTGGTTCTCAGGGGGCTATTCACTAGAGTTATTTACTGATTTCCTGGCTGCACAGTGGAGGGGAAAGCGGAATCGACTGCGAGAACAACTACATAGTACCACAAATTACGGAGATTGGGTCAAAGAAGCACAATCATTGGACACATATCTTGGAAACGATAAGTGGAAGGGTGAGGACGAATACGCATATTATGATTCCAAGACAGTACGAAGAGTCCTGGATCAGATTCGAAGATGCAGACGGAAAATTGAACAAGAGGATCGAACAGAAAGCTCATCTAATGGAAGTAATACAACAAAGGCAAAAGCGGTTGAAGATTTGAAGGCATTAATCGAGGCATGCGTGAAGAACAACTTTGTGGGGGTTGAAAATTCGAGATTATACTCTCAAACTTATTATGGAACGAAGGATTTGGTACAGGAGTTTATCGACGAAGGTAATTTGAAGATTTCCATTTTTTCAATGGCAGATCAACTGACGAAAGATACTAGTTGAGAAAGGTATTTCAATTCTGGCCAAGTCGGATCGACTTCAAGATGAAGAAAAGCGCACACTTTTCAAACGAATGCACACAAATTACGGTCGTACAGCACTCTGCCTATCTGGTGGCGCATCTTTTGCATATTATCATTTCGGAGTTATCAAGGCATTGTTAGATGCAAATCTCTTGCCAGAAGTGATCACAGGAACTTCTGGAGGTGCTTTAGTATCTGCTTTGGTCGCTACAAGAACAAACGATGAATTGAAGGCATTACTTGTACCTGCTCTTGCCGGCCGAATCAACGCCTGCTCAGAACCGTTCACTACTTGGATACCTAGATGGTGGAAATCAGGAGCTAGATTCGATTCTGTAGAATGGGCTCGACGATGCAGTTGGTTCACAAGAGGTAGCATGACTTTCCGCGAAGCATATGAACGAACTGGCCGAATTCTCAATGTTTCATGTGTTCCTGCTGATCCTTATAGTCCTACTATTCTGACCAACTATCTCACGAGCCCTGACTGTGTCATTTGGTCGGCGGTTCTAGCATCAGCAGCTGTTCCCGGAATTTTAAATCCTGTGGTTCTTATGATGAAACAACGCGATGGCACTCTTGCACCTTATTCCTTTGGTCACAAATGGAAGGATGGAAGTTTACGAACTGATATTCCACTTAAAGCACTGAACCTACATTTCAATGTAAACTTCAGCATTGTTTCCCAAGTCAATCCTCACATTAACCTCTTTTTCTTCTCCTCGCGAGGTTCTGTCGGACAACCAGTCACTCATCGACGTGGTAGAGGTTGGAGAGGTGGATTCCTTGGGAGTGCTACTGAACAATATCTCAAACTTGATCTCAAAAAATGGTTGAAAGTAGTCCGTCACCTTGAGTTATTACCTCGTCCTTTGGGTCAAGATTGGAGTGAAATCTGGCTTCAGCAATTCTCAGGAACTATTACTATCTGGCCAAGATCCGTCATCTCAGATTTTTGGCGCATTTTAAGCGATCCAAACCCAAAGCAACTGGGAAGAATTCTTCATGTTGGCCAACAAAGTGCATTTCCAAAACTAATGTTCATTGCCAATCGACTGAAAGTCGAAAGAATCATCGAGTCAGGAAGAAGAGCAACTCGACAAGGTGTGAGGAGAGGTAGCATCGAGAGTATCTTAAGCGAAGACGATATTAAAGGTTTACTTCTGGGAAGTGGTACAGGCAGCGATGCTGAAGGAGAGACCGCTACAGAATATGAGTTGACAGATTGCGCGGTGACATCTGAAGATGAATCTGACGGTCTCAACTTGAAGATAAGTGAGAAGGAAGTTTTGATCTGTGTGGAAATGTAAGAGTAATATTGTTTTTTTTGGAAGCGAAATTATACCACTCATAGATTGACACTCAATTTTAAATGGAAATATTAGATAGGTAATAGGTATAGTTGGGATAATCAGGTTAGATACTTAAATCGATATAATCATTAGAAATATGTGCCAGTCTCAGCTAATGTTGGTCTTTACTCTACCCACTACGCACGTATCTCTGCTTTTCCAACAATTACTTATTAGAGACGGTGATATCATTCGATTCTATCTAGATTAGTAACTGAAGTCAACAAACTGTGCGTGGCTTTGCGCACCATTCAGAAATGCTTGCCATCCTCACTCAATCTCCTTCTATCTTTACTTAAAGGCGCATAAACAAAGTCTTACTCTCAATATCCAATAAATGAGTCAAATAGTTTATGAAGATAGAAGTAAAATTACTGTGCCTTCTAACGCTTACTATACGAGCGGGATAGTACCAAGGAGGGCTGTTCAATAGCTGAGTGTACAAATACAGACCACACCTTCATTGGTTCAATATCAATACAAAAACAAGAAAACGCCCGTAAACACATCGAGTGCCGTTGTCCTGTGGCACAGATGCAAGACTGTGGTTCAGACCACGCTCTGGGGCATTTCAGCTGTGGCTCAGCTTTGTGCCAGGTCCAAACTTACATGATGTCAATTTGGTTGTTAGTACTAAGGTTGAACTTGAAGTTACATGGTGAGAGTGTGTAGACGAAGTGGCAATAGTGATGATGGTTGTGCTGACGGTTATTTTGCTAGTCGGCTAATCGAATGTTGACCCTCGCTAATATGTTCTATTGGGGTATTGATCAAATTGCTTCAGTTGAGACAATGGTAGGTAGCCGGAAAAGTCAATGGATATGACTACATTCTTTACATTCTATGTATAGTGGTGAAGGCTGCATAATTAAGTTCATCAGCTCACGACCTTATGAGATGTCCCCTCCAGGCATTTAAGACTTACTTTGAAAGAATAGAATGGAGCTGTTGGTTAACTATGTGGGTGAAGAAGCAAATAGGTAGGTATTGGAGGGAGCTAGGAAGAATGAAAGATGTGGTAGTTTTGTGTCGGATTTGGGTTTATGGATGAGCTGGACTTACTCTTGGATGTGTGAATATGAAGTTTTAGAATTCTGACTTGGATACAGATAACGACAAGATTAGATTTGTTCTGTCTCGACCCAAATGAGCAGTGCGAGTTTACGATTCATATGTTGATGTTTGCCAGGGGCTTGCTCCAAAGCATTTGAACTATTCGAGGAGCTACGTTACGGATACTTGTAGGAGAGCTCCGCTAGCCCAAGAGAAGCTACTCTTTCTGAACGATGGCCGGAATGGCACACTACTTTACTATGGCTTTTCACTTCAATTTAATTGTGGCGATCTTTTTATATCATTTTATTCGGGATATTGCAATATATTGCGGTTTTTGGTTGGATGGAGTTTAGCGCTACATTCGAGGCTTGAAAACTATATATCATGGGCTTAGGAGATGTCATTTCGTAGCTTAATTTGGGTCGGAGACAGGAAAGCGAAACAGTTGTAAATGAAAGGATTTGATGAATGCCTGTGGAGCTGGATATCATGTGCTTTTTCTTGGGCTAGGAGGACTGAGAGGAATGTACTAGATGGATATTTTCAATATCTTATAACGCCTGGACGATCGATACGTTTAGTTATTCATGAGTAACTATGATGGGAAATTCTTGTGGGTATATCCATCGTATCATAATTCCGTTTGACTATGAAAAGTTAGGGAAGACAACGGGCTGGGAAACTTTGCCGAAAGATTGAATTGAAATATGGTTCTTGAGCACTTTTTGCCATTCCATAGTCTTTGGTGTGCCATTTCCCGAAGTCAAATTCTTAGGCTTGGGATATTCAACGACGGATTAAGAGTTTAATAAAGGATGAGAACGAATGATTTATGACAACGACATTCCTGGAGACGGGATGAATATAGTAGCAATCGGGTTTCAGTTCTCAGATATTGAATGAGAAAGGATTTGCGCAGGGAGATACCTAAATCATTGTTTCGTAACCGAGGAACTTTGGATATTGGAAACCCAGTCATAAGGTTGCCGGAGATACCATTCAAAATAGGTAGCAAGCCCTGGGGAATGGATATCACCGCCAACTTGAGAACAAGCATCAAACATCTGAGAAGTTCTAAAGCGCCGAGGACAGTTCAGTTCAGTGGATCTTTGCCATGAGAGTATCGTTAATTGCTTGTCATGGAGCTATTACCAACGCCTTTTCCTTCCCCTCATACTATGATAGGCATAGCAATGCCAACAAACATACTAAACGTGCAGGGGTTAGCGACATGCAACAAATTCCATTTGCGATTAAGGTTCGCCATTCAGCTGTGCGCAGAAGGAATATTAACGCGGATTAACATCAACTAGTACTAGCTAAGATAGACCAAGAATAACTCAAAAGCTTCAAGGGTTAGCGACGTGCAACATATATCATTTAGGGTTCTAGATGAAGGTTGGTCGCGTAAGCTTGAGTTAAGTTGAAGAGACTAACCACCGCCAAAATGAGACTAACAACGACTTAAAAGACTACAGGGGTGTTGCGACGTGCAACAAACAGCATTTAGTCAAAGCTAAAATAAGACTAAAAACCAACCCCCTACCAGAATGAGAATAACAATGACTACAAGCTTGCAAGGGTCGTCGAGGTATATGCCATGGCATGTCAAAGCCCTAAACTTTAACCTCACATTTCGATGACGATGATATCATGTACCAGCACTACCCCGAGAAAAACACGTGTACATGGATAAATTCACTCCAAATCTAGCCCCTTGACTCTGATGAATCAGAAAGAGTTCATGCCGACTCAAACGATTGTCAATCACGGGTAAGCAAATTGGGTTCTGCTAGACTAGTTGCAGGTGAAGGCAAGGTAGGTATTCCCCAATATATTAAATGCGAGTTCCATCTCTTCTGTATTCGACAGTAGGTCAATATCTCTCACTTCAATCCCACGATAGTTCACCTCAGATAGACCCAAAAATATATGCATAGGTGGTAATGATTCCAGATTGATTGAAGATCTCAGAATCGTGCAGCCATGTTCTGCAATTCAATCATATTAATGGCACACTGATGAGATAGTGCTGATAGCTCTACTTCTGCCACCATTTCATAGCATAGCCAGGTTATCTGAAAGTTACAATTCACACTAGATGGGTGAGCCTTTTGAGGTACCCTTAGTCGGATAGTATCGAGCGGCAATCCTCTTCAAACTTTCAAAGATTCATCTTCAGACGGAGGAAAAATTGAATAGATTGGAATTTTTGATATCAGTAGACTTATAGCTGAAATAGGACCAGTAGTACAGGACATTTCTCTTCGCAGCCGTATCATTCGCGTAGAGAAAGTGCTATTGGTTCAATTCTAGGCAAAATCATAGCACGCAGAGTAAAACCATGAGAACCATGGGCAATAGTTTGTGCTTAAAGAATCTCTGTCTGACAAACATCATGTACGTAGATAAAGCTCTCCTTTCATGTCACTCCCTTGCGAATTTAGAAAGCGTGGTGATTCTTGGTGTATCATACTTGAAGTGAACCTTTCAGGACCATGTTCAAACATTATATCTGATAGACCATTGTGCAAGAACCTTGAGTGGTTACTTTTCACTCAAACAACCAAAAAATTTGAGCTTGAGAATATAATATAGGTAAGTAAGACTTTGATACTGTAGAACTTTGGAAATTATTTTGTATTGAATTCAAGGATATAACATTCTTATCAAGACCAAATAATAAATCGCATGCTTACCTAAGCACTTCAACACGCTATCGCGTTATGTCGCGTCCACAAAACTAGTGAAAGCCGCCCCCGCCAAAATCTCGAATACAGCATACACAAATTCGAGTTTCGCATCACGATATTTATCTGTTTTTGACGCAAATAATACTTTAATCACTCATTGCGCATTTAATTTTGAGAGCGAAATCCTATATTCTAGCTTTTCGAGGTAATCAAAATATAGTAGTCGAGGTGATAAGGTCTTTTGGCGGATAAACCCTTACGAGACGCACGGGACGACACGATACGAATCGAACGAATAATAACATTGCAATACTGGATGTCATTGAGACACAATGGCAAGACTAAATAACACGCTTATTGTCTACAAACGTAAACCCTACAAACCGGTTCCGAGTTTGGTTGCCGCACACCGACAAAATACGCTCGAGTCAAGGAAGGGGAATGGAATGGAAATTGGCGGAGTTGCAAAGAAGGGCAAACAAGCTACTACACCGGGAGAGAGATCTGGGCAAAAGCCCTCTCAAACAGCCAGTCAACTGAACAGGACGGTTGGTCCGAGGGCACCGGTTGCGCAAATGGTTGCGAGCACAGCAGATGGAGAGGAAATCAATAGGAGTTCGACAGTGCAAGTAATGGCTGAACCCAAAGCTCATATAGAGGAAAGAGCGGATGGCGAGGGAGATGATCAGAAGGACAAAAAGGATAACGAAGCTGGAGGTCAGCACAAGCCTCAACAAGAAGTGGCACTTCCGAATTCGTTGCAGTCTCGAGGACCATCAACGCCGGCTAAGAAAGCATTTGCGAAGAAGACTGCCGAGTTACAAAATTCGCGACTTCGCCAAGAGAAAAGAACGCCGCTCAGTAGGTTGAAAAAGGCACAACAATCAACTCCGTTCAATAAAGCAGGATCGACAGAGGATGTAACGACAGAAAAAGATACTACTCGCAGCGGAGGAAGTCGAAGAAAGCTGGCTGATGCAACGCTAACAACCGGTGAAGAAGCCGAAGTTGCAGCTTCAGCAAAAAAGCCAAAGCCTAGCAGCAATCCAAGTAGCAATCTAAAAACTTCAGCCGAGGTACTCGCTCCTGTCGAACAAACCAAGGAACCCACTCCTGTAGCCGAACAACCAAGGGCACTTACTCCTGTAGTAAAAGAAGCCAAGGGACTCACTTCTATAGTCGAACAGGCCGAAGATGAGAATGGTTCAGAGGAAGAAAATGTGACCGAGACTATAGCTAAAAACTCTTATCAACCGGTCGTAGTGCACCAATCTCGGTTGGATGGTGAGAATAATAAGCAATGGCTTATAGAGTGGAAAGGATATCCAAAACAAAAAGATTGGACTTGGGAGTCAGTTGAGATGTTGCGGGAGGATTGCCCAGAATGGGTCGAGGAAAAGGAGAATGGTTCGTTGAATGGAGACGCTGATGTTCACGAAGTCGAGGCAATTCTGGACAAGCGGAAGTTTAGGGGCAAGGTTCAATACCGTGTGAAGTGGGAGGGTTGGGAAGCCAATTACAATACATGGGAACCTGCGGAAATGCTAGAATGTGATGTCCCGTACATGGTGGAGGATTTTGAAAAGGAGCTAAAGAAAACCGAGAAGAAACGAAGTGCAGGAAAAGCAGATATGGATGCAGAGCTACCTGTGGCAAGGAAAAGAGGCCGACCTAGAAAGTGAGGGACACTTGACTTTGTACTCAGATTTTGTGAAAGATCTTTCAGCGTGTGAATTGATTGGTTAATGAATGGGTCATTTTCAGTTGGAGTTTATAGGGCAACGATCACTCTGAGTGGAGTTCACAGAGCAGATGAGATGTAAAATACCCCAGCGAGATTTCTTGGGTTTGCGTTTGTTTTGTCTAGGTATCTTATGTTTCATTGTTGGTTATAATGCATACATATCGTCTATGAAGCATCTCGCTTACTTTCCGTTGATTCAAAATACAGATCATTCTCATTTACAATTCTCTCCATACATATTTTGATTACCACCAATCTTGAAAAGCTTTACAAATAAGGATTGTCTCATAGTTAGCTCCTTTAGCGAGAGCTAACGATTTCTCAAGGGGTCGATGATGCAAATTAGTATTAGTCGCAATACGCTATAGAAGGCTAAATTTCTTTTTCCATGGTCAACATTGCTTTCCCTTCCCCGTTTTTGCCTACTCACACATAACCAAGAAATCGCTCAATATGAACAACCTTGACCCATGCGACTGATTTTATAGCCTCTTAATCAAACGAAATCCTACATAACTACGCTCTGACGAAACGAATAATGTAGTTTGTCGACTCTGTATACTTACGCGTTGTATGTAAGCCGGTCTGGTGTTGGTGAGTGCTTATCTTGTGAGACTGCGGCCCTAGTACACACAAGATCGATTGAGGACTCAATTGTGTATATTCAATGTGGATAGACATACTAGCATTAGTTTAGTACGTCCTGGATGTAAAATGATAATGGCAATACGCATGTGAAATTATAATGCCTTAAGGCACCCAGCGACTACACATCAGCATCAGCTTCGCTACCGAGGTAATCTCCGGTTCTTTCAACTATTTAATCGTCCTTCATGATTGAGTGATGGAGTAATATTAATCTTACACCCTCATATTTAATATACTACTGGGTACTTAGACATCACTCACCTCATTACCACATAGTACAATAACATCATTATGTCACAAAAATTTATAATTAAGGATCCCCATCTACAAGTTCAAAGTTGGATGCGATGCAAGCTTCCAGTCGAGATGCCATTACCGGCAAGAGTGTCGAATAATTATATTGAAGATCTTCCAGAAATCTGGCACGAATCATTGACGGGTCTCATGAACGCTCCAAGGTTTCTGAGGTCCAGATGCGCTCGAAATGTTAAGAATCCGGAAGAAGTGCTTTTTGCTATCGATGAGTTGTATATTTCTCGATATTTTAGGAGCTTACTCTGATATCAATGCAGAATGGGAAGATGACGCCGCGTTTAAAGCGTTTATGGAGTCCCCAGCTTATCCGCTATATCTACGAGGATTTGGAATCCATGACTCACAGACTCCCGACGCTATGGTTTCCCTCTTTCCCTCCTTCGATGTGTGTACATTTAGCCCCGGGGGCCGTGTAACGGTATTCATTCATAGCTTCAAGTATCCAGCTACTGAACAAAATCGTCACGATGTAAGGGATACGCAAGGCCTTCTTATTAGCAGAAGATTTGGCACATTAGGGGTTCCGTGTCAACATTCGTGGATACGAGAGCCGCAAACAGTAGATCATGGACAATTGGTGAAAAAGGGAGTGGTGGTACAGGCTTGGCTTAATAAGGAGCCACCAGTATTGTATGAAGCTGTGGATCAAGATGAGTATTTTAGAGAAAACTTGAGAAAACAGGTTAGGAGGATAAATCCTATAAACATGGAGTAGATAACATGGCATGTAGCGAAAGTTGAAGAAAAGGATGAGGAAGATTGGGAGGAGGAAGATGAGGATGATAATGAAGTATAAAGAACGCACTTGATGAAATTAACAAGGTAAGACCAGAAAGGAAAGATATTGATGTCGCATCCATGTTTGAGCTTCACAGATCATGTTCAAGTCGTCAACACGTCAGCATTTTCTTATGGTTCGCTCGCTCGCTGGTTGATTGAGTCCTGCGTTACGATGGATTCGAAATTGCTAGGATGTTACCTTCTAGTATTAGCAGACTATATCGGGAACCAAAGTAAGCAAGCTACTAAGTTGAATAGGAGATTATAAAATCCGTCTTAGCGGAATCAAAAATGACAATTTTCCAACACTGGGAACGTACACACTTGTGCCGTCCAAATATTAGATTCCGAACTCCTTTGCCCGGGCTTCAGATAAGGTTTTGTTTATGTTACTTTATTGATGTAGATATAAGCTCAAATTTTATGATAATCATGTATTAATAAATAGTATTGAAGGAAAGATCATAGAAAACAGAGGCAATTTATTTTAATGTTTTATATTCAACTCAACAACTATCGACTCTTACAGCTCGAACTGAGTACTTCCCGAATGTATTCTCAATCACCTCCTAGTACACAAGAATTACACCCCCCCACGTTCACACTCATCATACAGAGACCGATATCATATCCGCCACCATCATCAGTACCAATACCAAATACTAATAAGCATTTCCCACCTCCTGCGCGTATGCCTCCATCCATCCAAATGTATGCAGCCGGCCGGAATCCACAATCCCCATACCAATACAGCCAAAGTCCTCCAGTCCAGAAAAAGACAAGAAACGCAAGCACACAGCCAGAAATAAACACCACAGAATACAAATCTGCATAAGAAATCAAAAACAGAAACAAACAAATCTCTCAATCCCATACATACAACCCGAAACCCTGTCCATCTATAAACCTTTTCCCTCAAAAGTTGAAATCCACCAGCACCCGCAGTGCATACGCATATTCAAATCAGAATACACGAAAAAATAACAAGGAACAAAAGTGTGAAGGCGGAGAGGTAGATAGCGAGCTATGTGACCAAACCACCGAGAACAAATCCATCATATCATAACACATAGCCGCTCATGAACAAGAAACAGAAAGATGCAATCCGGCTTGCAATCTTTTATCCAAGTTCTCCGGGGAAAGAGCTGCAAAAAAAAAAAAAACCATCATAACGCGTGGGATTGGATACAAATAATCCAATCCACTAAACTACCAATAATGCAAGCAGAAGAAATGCAAACGCAAACGATTGTACGAATAGTGATACAGAAATCCACCCTCTTACTTTCCCGTCTCTGAAAATGAAGTAAACAGTCGAAACTTTTGTTTCCTTTTGCTTTTGTATTTGATGAAGAGAACATAGGAAATCGAGTCGTGACATCATAGATCGTCATAGTGAGGAGCTCTCAGAAAGAGCTGAATAATTTTGGTAAGGAAAAAAAATGAGAGCCCAAGTGTTGGTGGTGGTAATAGGTAAGTAATTTGGTACAAAAATGTACAATTACACAATAGTGTGTATGGTATATCAATCGACATTATACTTTAAAGAGCACAATTTATTTTGGTAAGGACGTTGGAGGAGCGGGGAAAAGATTATAACTTCCTCTGCGCTTACCAGCCGTAGCGGCATTGGTCAATGTGCTGGATCTTGATCTTGATCGTTCTTGAATGGTCTTTTCCGTAACGATCGGTGCAGAAATCTTCCTTCCATGATTGGACATGAAGGACTCCACTGAGGCAGGAGCGTACAATTCTCGAGAAAGAGCAGATCTTAGACGTGGTCTTGGAGGTGAATCGGTGAAACTTTCAGCCACAGGACTTAGAATACTAGATGCTGCATCGGGAACAGCTGTGGAAATTTGATGAGTCTGAGCGAAATACTGAGCGTTTTTGGACGACCTCCGCGCTTGATTGGTATGACTTTGCATTCCAGCAACTTCAGAAGGCTGCTCATTGTCGTCAAGTTTTAAACCGTAAACCTTGGTAATAAGCTCTGGGTCAGATGTTGTAGTAGCAAGTGCTCCTAGTGTTCTACTATCACGCTTGGGACGAAGAGATGGAACAAGGTCGGGCAAAGAAGAGGCGGATCCGATACTTCTGTGGGCTTTGCTCATGCTTCCTGCTTGGAAAATGAGTAGAGCTGAGTCTTGACTGGATCGATTGTAGCGGCTACTAATAGTACTGCTTCTGAGGCTATTATGAGAATAAACCGAAGAACGATAAGAGTTGGTGCTAGAAAGAGCTTCATCTATTGGTGAAGTGGGTTGTTCATAAGTATCCATGGGAAATATTGAAGCTGATGGGACCTCATCGTTGTGATATGTGTCGAACAAAGCATCTTGTTCGCTTTGTAAAGGATATTCATCGGAAGGAATGAGGAGAGTTGGAGAAAGATTGAAGCCGTCTGACTCTTTGAACGAAGATGCATGAGAAACAGGTTGCATTTGATTGGGGCGGAAGTAACTGGTTGGTGTAGGGAGAAATGATGAAGCGCTCGATAGATTGGATAATGGAGAGTGTGCGGGAAGATCATATGGCGCAGGGACGAGTAGTGATGGACGGAAGCGACCTGGCGAAACTTCTTGTTCGGCCTGTTCTATTTGAGTGGGTGAAGCAGGTTCTGCTGTGATGACAGGTTTGTTCTCTTCAAATGTTTCATCCATTTCATAATCCCAATCTTCACCACCTTCATCCTCATAACAAAAATCGATCGCGTCTTCCCAGGAATCAGTAGCCAAGTTAAGCTTAACCGAGCTGTATCTTTTTGAAAATCGTGAGGTATCAATAGACCCAAGTCTTCCTAGCACTGGTGGCATATCAGGCATATCAGGAGCTTGCTCAAGTGCTCTCATCCTCAAACCGGGTACAGATTTTGAAAGTCGTAATTCACCACCGTCGGTGCTTGACTCTCTTGATCGCGTCCTAGCATGTTCGTCTTCCTCGAGAACATCTGCAAGATCGACACCAAAACTTCCACTTAATGGCGCAGATAAAGGCCATGCTTCCTCGCCAGGTGTAGTGACTGCATGTGACAAATGTTTGATAGATACCTCGGATTCTCTTCTTTCCCATTTAGGGGGTGAAGGATGTGTTTGTGGAGTAAAATCGAATGCAGACTCTTGAAGGCTGGCATTGGCACCAGCCAAAGCTTGACCGAACTCTAGGGCAGTTGAGTCTTCAACATGACTGACGAAAGTTGACGCCGCTCTTGATGATGTTCGAGCAGGTGGATTGACCGGGCATCGAGGAGATTCAGGAGACCTCATTGGGCGTGCAGGTACCGATCGTAGATTATCATGTGACATTGAGTAATTGATAGGCCTCCATGGCTGATTCTGTGGTGGTGATACGGACGCTCGAAATACGGGCCGTCTTTGCGGGGTCACAGGACACGATGGACTCTTTGGGCTTGTGGGACTTTTAGGCGCGTCAACATCCGGCGCATAATCTATTGCTACCGAGGAGAAATTCTCAAACATTAAATCCCTCGCTCTAATACCCTTAAGATTTCCATTGGTTGGAGCTTGAGATGCTCGGAGAGCTGAAAATTCGGACACCAATCTGGTGGGAGGAATTTCCCTGAGGTTTGGTAATTCATTCTGTTGAGTGTGTGTGATGTGCTGAAAGTTATATGGTCCAGAGATGGTATTCTTTCGAGCACGATAACTAGTAGGAGGTGGGCTGTGGCTAGATGCGTCGCTACGATCCCTATCGGAAGAATAACTTGCAAGAGATAACGAGGAGCCTCCCATTGAAGTATGATTACGTCTAAATTTTTTGCTGCTTCGGGAGAATATTGTTTTTCCGAATATATTTAAACTATCGGGTCTATCCTTCGTCGCCATGCTACTGCCGTTTGATCTACCGGATGATTTTCGTTGTAATTCGATTCTGTTGGAGGAATCGAGACTGGATTGACGGGAGCGGAAAGAGGAAGCTGATGTGATAGAAGGGGTATTCGATTTGGCAGCAAACGCTGAGCCCCTCCTCATTTGCTCAGTGTATGCGCGAATACCTTGAGGTGAAGGTGGTCCATCAATGGCTGGCTCGAAGAATCCGACAGACGGGTACGTAAGGTGCTTAGAGGTTGGCGGGGTGTTGTCTTTTTTAGACATCTTCCTCTTAGATGATGGACGGTAGTTGTTAGGATATGGCGCTGAGCCCATACCTGCAGATCCTAGACCAAACATATTGAATTGAGAGTTGATTGATAGCTGTCAATGAACTTAATCGACGTTCTGTGGGGAGGATATATATCGAACAATGCGTTGACTACAAGGGAATCCCAACCCGATAAATTAAAAGAAATTGTGCTTATGGCTTCTGCTTCAGAAGACGCAATCATCGATATGGGGCTGATGAACAGGCTGTATCGAGGCACGTTGCAGCCACGATGACGCCTTTTTTGTTTCGGTGTTTGTCGATAAAAAACAAGTTGAGGACTTTCAAAAGTCAACAATGAGGGCGGCAGCGTCCAACATAATAGTGATGGATTGAGGATATCGGAAGACGCTCGGCTGGGGAGATATGGATCAGCGTGTGCCACAAATAAAATAGGCCTGTCAAAACAAGGGTTCTCCCCTTCATGTTGTTTGTCAAGAAATATGGAGCAGGAAGCGTTTCTTCTTTAGCGATATAATCCAACGTCAGGGGTACTTTCCTCGGAACGTTGAATAGCGTTGTGAGGTCTGTGGAGACAATATAATACCACGATGAAACTAGTGTGCAATCCCCCATAGGACGTGGATACCATCACAATACTCGCCTTGAGTCGCAGCGTTTGGTTCAACACTTAACATGTGAGTTATGATGTATGTCATATGTTGAGAGCTTTGCGTCCCCAGCTTTTTTGTTCGCAGTTGCGATTGGATGAATTACAGTAATAGAGGTAGCGAGAAGTAGATTGAATTGAAAGTATTTTTTTCGTATCGATCCCCTTGGTGCTGTATAATACCAAGGAAGCCGATTTGTCTGCTTTCATGCAATAACGGACATGTAAATTACCTGGAATGGTAATAGCGACCTGTAGTTGCAGGTAATAACATATAAATTGACCAATGATAGAAAAGCTTTTGGAAAAGAATTAAATTGAAAATGGCCCAAAGGAGGAATTACCAGAACTGAGAGAAGTAAGCAAAGGATCCAAAAAAGATTGCTGGGACTCTGGGAGCGAAGCTTTAAAAGACTGGACTGGGTAAGTGAGTAATAAGTAGAATGCTTTTGCTTGCAATGGTCAGCATTGATTGACTATGGAGCTGTGCACTCCAGTGTTTTATTGTACGGTAGTTATGAGTAGCAACTGGCTGCAGCAATGTTGAACGATGCTGATAAAGATGCGACAATTGTGTTTGCTTGCATCAATACCTGTACCTTTTTCTGAGTTATTGATTTGAATCCCTTATTTCAATTGATTCTCGACCAATCTAAAGGATCCCATCCCAATAGCTGGGTTAGAACCCCATCCTTCGTCTCTCGCAGGGTATCGCTTCTGAACAGTGCCATCGCTGAAATCAGACGAGATGAATGAGGCATGAGGCATGAAGCATGGCAAAAAATGTGAGGTATGAGAGGCACGAGGAAATTGATTGCACTCTGCTAGCTGGCTGCTGCAAAGAGTTAAGGATTTGTGGGTGGGATGAGATGGGATGATTGCTAGGGTTGGAGGTCAAGGTTGTGAGGGTAGACAGGGCAGGAAGGCAGAAAGGCAAAAATGAAATTGTGAACTGTAAAATGTGAAATGTGTGTGAGATTCAATTATTTTAGCCTGGTTAGTAAGGTGTTGATGTAACTGAATCCAGTTAGTGACATTTATTAGTCACTTGTTTTACCTCACCTATATGCCAATAAAGAATCCTTGGTATGTTAATATCATATCACCACCAACCTAGGTACTAATTAATAGGATTAATAGGTGGATTTCAATTGACAGAGAAAAAGAGTTCTGTTCTGTCTTGTGAATTGTATTAATCAATTAATTAGATATTTTAATTGGTCAATGGTAAATGTAATTCATTAAATTCAATAAATAAATACCCAATGTTTGGAATATCTCAATAGTCAAGACTCAATCAACACTCAATCAAGACTCCGTCACGACTCCATCAAGACTCCATCAAGACTCTCAATCTCACCAACATGTATTTCTTCTTGGGTTTCACGACAAGACAGTCTGTCTGGTCGGTGGTTCAATCGCTCTCGCTCTCGCTTTACCTTTACGCTTCTGCCCCCCCTGCTCTTTCCTCTAATAACTTTGGTTCCAGGCTCCATGTCTCCCCAATAATCAATTCCTACCCTGCACATTGCAGATGATCCTAATCCCGTCCTCTTTTCATAACAGGAAGCTCCTAGAAGCACATCAATAATCAAACCTTACTTACATACCAGATACATGAATGGCAGGAGATCATCTCATTTCATTAAGGATATCACCGAAGGATGTTCAGATGGGAAAGTCTATTTCGAATTCTATTAGAAACCTCTTGGAATATCAACATTTACGTGTCTGCATCGACGATGTGAAGAGAGTATAGTATTGTGCAATCATTCCACTGCGTTTTGATGGTTTTATTATCATCATCATCATCATCGTCAGCATCTTCTCCCTGGATAGCCAGAAACGAGAAGCCAGAACCATCCATAGACGAGAATGGATATCATACGGCATGGAAGACACATCCGTAGCCTGACGCGTACGATATAACGCTTGCTTTCGTCTCCTAACTTACAAAATGTCTTGCACAAAATTCCACGATTCGTGCAACTTCGCAAGTGGCCGTTCAGCAATCATCCCCCCGTTGGGCGGCCAAGATATAGCGGCTGAAGTCGTGGGTCAACGGCAGATAGGTGTGGGCACCAACTGGAGACAATATTATTGATCATTTGGGAACTAATACCTGTATCATCGTATCCAAAATCTTTCCTACGCTTCAACTTTCCTCGAGAAGTAGTTCGTGGAGCACACAATCTTTACGAGTACCTGCATACAGAACAAAGCTTACCTTTTCAGCTAACCCTTCCAGCTCACCATCAAGGCTTCAATATTTCCATGTTCAGCTCTGTGCATAAGGTACGACGACCGCAGTGATCATCCATACATATACTACTGTACCCAGTTGTATGTGGGAATTAAAAGGTTACATACAATTCATTCTTCCGAGATCCAACCGATTTCCTGGAAGCCTCTTCTTGAGTGGTCCACAAGAAGCGATTCCGAGAAATATGTATGCTCTCTCCAGCGGTGTGCACTCGTACATTTCATTACTCAAAAGATGTAGCATCATTCACAATAATTGTCTCTGCATGACAGGCATAACAGACACCATGACATTCATATAATTCCCAGTCATTCCCAGGAGAGCGGCTCATCCAATTTTAAGCGCGAACCTTTCAAGTCAATGATAGCTCAAGTATAATATAAATGCTTGGTAATGTGGAGATTGGGAGCTTTTTTGGGATTTGATTTGTTGCGATGAGGTTGCAAAATGATGATGCGAAAGGGTTCCTGCAGAAGAGATATGTTTCCTACCGCCTTCGAGAATAATTATTGGGATGTTTGTACACCACGAGCTTCAGGGAAGTATTTTATTCCAATATTGTTTATTTGTTTATAGGTCTGATTGCATATCTTGTGTACCAAAGACTCTGTCCGCACAACAATCTAACCCCTTGAAATTGATCTCCCTTGAAAAGCCTCCGAATGGATCAAACTGTTCATGGAGGGCCATGAAGACCATGAGAATATAGCGTGCTCCGTAGAGTCGTCAACCGGACCACTGTCTTTGGCTATTTTGCACACTCCTGGTCAATTTATCCTGTTCATCCGAGGCCAGAAAGAGTCTCGACAAAGTAAGAAATTGATAAGAACGCTGAAATCCTGCCGAAATGCCTTATACCCTACTCGTCTAAAGTAAGGTTATTACACTTTGGTGCAATAACGTTCCCCGAGAGATTGTCACCAAAACTTGGTAAGAAATTGATTGCCGCAAAAATTGAAAAGATCGACTGGTTTGTTTGGATGGAATTATTTATGAATTTAAAGTTCTTATTAGTCCATCTTGTCAACAGTAGTCTGCTAGCCAGGCCCGTAGGCTCGAGGCCGTTCGACCTCTCATAGTTTCATCAGCGATCAAACTTTCGCTCGGTCTCCGGGTGTTATCCTTATTGTCCTTAGGACCTAACAGTTCCATCTTCCAACGCTCTTGTTCTGTTATATCATTGGCAACAGCGGGAAAAGGTCTACGGGTCTTCTGCAAGTTGAACCTTGGACCCTGTGGGTGGTTCTAATACTAATCATGTTGCTTCCATGGGTAAGGGGGTGGGGTACTCCGAACCAGCTAAATTGCAAAAAGTAAAAATGGACAAGGAAACAATCCTTCCCATTGCTCACCGCGGTACAAGGATTCTATATATCCTGAAGATCGTAAGGAAAAAGGTTAGGTGCATTATTTTCTGGCGTGCAAAGAAGATGTTCTCCGTAAAATGTAACTGTTCTAGCATTATCTGCAGGTATCTCTCTCAATGGTCGCCGATGACCGACCCTTCTTAACCTTTCCAAGTCTTGGGTGCAGCAAAATTTCCGTACACTATACTAATTATGAAAATGGTCTGTCGATAACTGCAGCAAGCCGAGCTTCAAGGGGAATGGGTCGCTTTTCCATCCACTCTTCCCCTCTTCATCCACTTTCACCCCCCGCGAGGCGCGAGGCAGCGATGGTTTTCTACAGCAGACCAGTGCAGTGCAGTGCAGTGCAGCACAACACAATCAATCTTATTGTTGATTAATTACCAAGCGTGCAATCTTATAGATGGTGGATACAAGCTGTACGTCGTAAATGCCATGACCTTATTCTTCATCCATTCTTATTGCATATGTGCATTGTTGATATAGATACGTGTGCTTGCTACCTTTCAAAAGAGTAAGGAATGCAGAGTTGACACGAACAGCGCATGAGAAGTTCAAGGTTGATCGTAACTCTCCCAGAAAGAGGATACCCGTATAAAGTCTGGATTAATTGTCTCGGTATAACGGTTCAAAAGGGGGGAAAAGTGTTAGGTAGGTTCGCTCGTGATGCGGAAATCCCGGATAAAGCAAGCTTCTGTTGGATCCGCTCTTGGATTTAGTACTGCATTGAGATAGGTCGAGTACGTACTGGATTCATTTCATTAATATGACCGAACGTACATGATAAGGCTGACTGGCTTGCTTCTGACAAAAATAGTCTCGAGTTAGGTTTAGGGCAAGCTTTGTTTAGAAAAAGGTATCATGATCATGATTCACGAATGACGATGTTACAGAGTTTGTATTTCTTTTTTGTTTCTTCGCTTGTATGATGTAGATTCTTCATTTATTCACAACGATCTATGTATCTGTCGTACCATTTTTATCTCTCATTGTTTCTGTCCCACGAGGATTCTCCCAGAAAGCAAAAGAAGAGAAACTCGGGAAATCCTTGACTTATGATCCACAGAATGGGTGAGGATTAGCCGGCCTATCAAAATCTGGAGCTCCGCAGAAAAGTAACATGACTGAAAAATGTACCATCATTCGCACGACAGTCCAGTTTATCTACAGAATTAACAGCGATTGCACGGACAATGATGAAGGGGGCAGATATGTAGTTTACTGCAGCATTTGGTTATCTCGCACGCGCATTAGTTAGTTACCTCTGCGAGCTCAGATGCTGAAATTCATTACTCTTTCCGAGGCATCCTCGCTATTCTAATCCACTATCGTCAAATCCCATGGGTTTTCGTAATAGATTTCCCTCTTGTAGGTATCCCGTGTGTTTTTCTTTAGGCTATGCTATACCACGCTACACAACACTGCAGTGCGCATAGCCCCCAACGTAACGTGCGATGATCTCATACTGAAAGTCACCACATAGCCGACGATGGAAGATGTGAATTTTGGCACGCTTCACGTATGTCTTGTCTTGTCTCCACGCAGAATCCACGAGTTCGTTTCAGTGTGACATTTTTTTTGACAAATGGATCTACATTATTCGATTCATGTCTGCGGCAACGCTTTCCGGCGCGTCGTACATATCTCGACCTTTTTCTTCTTCTTGTCTCCATTCCTTTGTGAAATACCTAACCCTCGTATACACACGATGGTGAAAACTTTGGATCCGGTGTTTTACAATGGGTTTGCTTCACTTGAGCTAATACTGCGGAGACTCTAGACTTCTCAATCTATATTCCAGACCCCTCGTCTCCTCTCCCCCAATTTTTTCGCCTGATCCGATTGATTCTGTGTTTACTTGCTTGTTTTGCTCTCCATGAACCATGTATGTGCCCGGCAAGCATCTCTTCCATCCAATCCCCCACTGATAAACTGATTGCTGTGCCGGCCGCCGTGCAAATCCAAAAAATAAATAAAAAACAGATATATACATCAAACAAAAAGCACCAAGTGGAGAAGTTCCGAAGCAAAGCCTCGCAAGGACGTCGCTTGCCAGCGAAAGAAGCAAAGCGCGCGGTCTTCGATCTCTGACCGATCTCCCAGAGATCCAGATCCCCCTTCCCCCATCATTTGTTTCGCCCAATTCCTTTCGTTTACATCGTACCGCACATAGATAGATAAGCAGAAAAATCCCCTATCCATCCATCCATCCATCCATCCAGTTTTCATTGACCGCTAAGTGGGCGGAACCAAAGAATCGCATCTGCCTACTTCCGTATCCATGCTTAAGCGCCCGTCTGCCTATTCCCCCATAAATGCATGTTGACATCTGCAAATGTATCTCAGAAGCCTCACCGTTACCCTTCTCTCATATGTATGTAGGATCGGATACTCGAGCTCCTCCCACAGACAGATTACCTTATGCAAGGTACTGTGTACACTGCATCGTCCCATCTATCGGGAACTTCCCTGCACTCAGATCTCTGCCGATTCTCCACAAATCTAATATTTGAGGGCGTTTCGTCATTCACTCAAAGTGTTACACGTATACATGTGGGATGGAAAAAACGCGTTTGCAAATTCCTTTTCATAAGGCGTCCGGTTTATCTGATGGTGAAGAATCCAAGCGGATTCGAAGATGAGGCGTAACTCGGTGAAGCGTTGACTTTTGGGAGGATGGGGTCGAGAATGAAAGGTGGGTATGTCGTTCTATTTTCATCTACTTGCATCTGGGATGGATGATCAAACTGACTTTTGGCATGAGCTTCCGGGATCTTCATTTTGTAACCTAGATGCTGGTGAAAGTCTACAACTTTTGGCCTGTTCATTGTCCTCTCCTGTCTTTTCTTTTTCATAATTTATGCTATCATGTGTGTGCATTGTGCTTTGGATGTAAATCTCATTATTATGTCATTTCACATCTTAAATTCTCCGAATGCATAATCTCAATCTCGGGCATCTAACAATTGAATTCCATTCCGTTGAAATCAATCATTTCTTGCAGAGTCTAGCAAGACCCCAAATCTCAATCCACCAATTTGGTACAGAGAAACCCAAAGACAATTCAGACTCGATCAAGTCGCGAGATCAGATCTTCATGTTAATTATCTCCGATTCGATTCTCCCAAGCATCCTATATCTCAGCCTGATATAAATGAATTCACTCTATACGAAAGTATATGTGGATCATGATTCACCATGCTATTGGAAAATCGGAAATCCTCAGTTAGGTTAGAGGGGTACGAAAAAAAAAAATTTCATCCACTCATGAGAGCGATAACCTGGCTGGACATCAATCGGAACTTCCACATTAATGAGTTTGAGGAATATCAGAAAGCTACTCAATTCCATACCTCTCTAGATACAAAGAACAGATGGCAGGTAGATAGAGTTCTCTAAACCACGCACCCAGCAAATATTTCATATAAACAACTTTTCCGTCTCATGAACGCTTTACATTGATTTGTTTTGTTTTGTTTCAGTTCGTTTCATGCTTTTTAACTTTCCGTCCGTCCGTCGGCTTTTCTAATGCAGGGGATCCACCATCTGCATACCACACAACGTTTTTCTTCCTGTCCTGTCCATCACTCCCAGTCCCAAGTTCACGGCAATATTCCTACTCCATCCCCTAAACCTAGATTTCTAGTCCTGAAGTAAAATATAATGAGTACCTATCTAATCCGTGCTACACGCACGCCGAGCCCTTCTATATTGAGCCTAGAACGCACTCAACATCGCGATCAGACAAAGCCCAAAATACACATTCCAATTTACTAGACCCATCCTGTATTTCTTGGGCTGGTAGTACGAATGCATAGGTTAGCATCATTTAAACTTCACGAACGCCCTGAGTTGAGATGAGTCGATCGAACGACAACGTGGAAGGCGGGTAAGTTAAGACATGTTGTTATTCTCAAAAGTAAGACAGGGCTAAGCTGAAGAGGACACAAAGTGCCGGTGCTCGGGCCGCGAGCATTTCGGCGCCACCGATGATGATTGCTTGGAATACCTACCTACCTACGTATTGTGGCAGTGTAGTGAGGCGGAGAAGTATAATCTTTTTTGATCCGTGATTGCTTTCGTGATTTGATTGGTTTGGATTGATGCATGGGGAATGAGCGTGAGGATTGTAAATGTGTTTTGATGCATGCATGCTGGGTGGGCGTTGATGATGTTAGTGGCGATGAAGGGGAGGGAAATTGGATATGCATTATTTTGTAGTGAGATGGGTCGCTGGGAGATGAGGTCGAGAAGTGTAATTTTGAATTTGAGGATGCGATGGAAGGGGATGGAAGGAATTGAATTGTTCTAAAATTTATTCTAGAATGATAATCTGAGGTATCGCCGTCTGAACTAATATTGTGAGGAAGTATTGAAGTTTAGTTGCTTTGTTAGCTGCTTCGTATGGGAAATTGGGTATGAAGTTGTTGCAATACGGAAAGGAGATTCTCACGAGCTTTGATCTTCGTGTTGCGGAAATAATTGTGAGCATTGTCGATAGTCTTTTGTGGCTTCCTGCCGTTGATCTATTTTTATTTTTTTTTCTTTGATTTACGGAATGGGTAGACTTCTAGAACAAGAATGTGTATAGAGATATACGGGTACGATAAGCTAGTTCATGAGTACGAGTTTGTAGCTTTATCTCGAGAGTGAGTATGTTTGCAATTCCCATGAGATTTCTGTGCTAGAGATTCCAGAAGTCTCGACTTGAAAAAACACTTGTATTGCCGGTGTTTTTTTCCATACATATTCCTATATCGTTCTTCGTAAATCGAAAACGTGGACACATGGTATGAGGACTTGGGGATGGTAATTCCGGCTTTCTCAATCGAAGTCCAACTTGATGAATAGGGCTGTGATGGACACTCTATATACATGTTCAGAGACACCGCAATAGCGTAGAAGTTAATACAAATATCGAATGCAAATATAGTGCAGATGGGGTGTATATTCGACATTTTTCCTATCCGATCCATTCTATCCTCGCTGCATTATGATCTCGATAGCAATTTTGACGTGAAGAATAGAAACTGTACAATAATTTACAATCTTCCAAGACCAAGGCATACCTGAACTTTCCGGTCATTGGAAGCTACCGGCGATATACCGTGAGATCATCGGGCGTAAGACGGTAAGAGGTATGATTCTTGGATAGTGGAATAAGTTACCCGGGAGTTAAATCCTCAAGTTTCGGCATTCCTTACTCGAGTTGACTGGTGGAATTTAGAGAAGGTTCTTTTAACTTCTAGTCTAAGAGAGATCCCCTCACCGCTTGTTGAACATTTTGAAATCTGCACCAAGTCTCTCTGGATTTCAAATAGACAATCGCACTCCTAGCTGAATGCTGTTGGTCTAGACCTACCTACCGTCTCTGCGGACAGAGAAAGGAATACGGAGTCCCTAGAAGGTTCGTAGGGAGCACACATGCACACGCAATTCCATTTTTCTTGGGGGGAGGGGGATTCTCGGTGTTCATAAACAACCTTGAAGTTTTACAATGGTTACTGCAGCATGTTAAAACAGTTAGCGACTGTGAAGATGGTATACCTTTCGAATCCAACATCGATACGGATTAACTGGGGTAACTCAAAATTTCAGAACAGACGTTAGTCTGTAAGTCCATTGTTCGAGTCGCAGGAGAATAATCAGAGCCTACGATATAATTCCAATCGGATGGGATACTTCAATATCACCCATCTCAGCTCTTCCCCATTTTGCGAGTGAAAATTCAGTATCCAGTATCAAAGGTATTTCTCTAGAAAGCTCATTCTTGAATGATTCTAGTGAAAGACAGAACGTGAAGAAATCATACCTAAAGACGATGTTTGTATGTAACCCCCTTCATTGGAATTCGGTTAACATTGTTCGCGTAGTCCAATCCAAGGTAGAGCTTTACCCCGCAGCCTTTTTCTTTCCAAAGTTGGAGGATTACATGTTAACCTATCGTCAGACTAGTTCAACTGCGATGATTTCAGATATTCGTGGCCCAGGGTTCGAGAACTTTTTGTATCTTCGCAATACGTGAGAGTTTTCCTGGTCTTCGCATTATCGGTATAAGGAATGCGTAGGTTTTGATCCGTGACAATACTCTGCGTAGAATCTATCTTAGAGCTAAATTCTTCAAGAACCATTGATATCACATCAATCACAGAATATCTTGTATGGCATAGACAATCTAGAGACAATTCGGGCATTCGCTCTCCGGTACGCATTTCGCCCACACGGGAACTTTAATGCTATCATCTATATATTGCCAACAAACATCTAGAACTTAACTAAGGAACTCGCCATGTCAATCAATGTCTAAACTCTCGAAACATATCCAACAACAACAAGAAAATCAATTTAGACATTCGGGTGTATCTCGGATTTTTATAGAACCACAGTATCAGTGCTAGTATCTCGAGTTACCGGTGAAACTTGGCTATCAGAATTATAGGCACCCTCAGACTTTATAGACCGAGCTAAAATCTATGCAGAATTTACGCTCCTATGAATTATTCTTCTTCAAGTCCGGATCAGTCCCTCTCGGAATCAGAGTCGGGAGCGATCTGACTATATCGATCATTATGTTTATTTGGCATCTGCCACCAGAGACTTCAAGCAGACTTCTAGGCATATATGCTGGATGATTCTCAAAGACGTTGAGACATCCTCACTAAAAGCAAGAAGAGTGACCGAAATCTGTGCATGTTAAGAGAGAATACTCTAATGAAAATTGAAAGTTGAACTCTGATGATTTATGTCCAATTGAAGAACAAGCAATGGATTTTTGATTTTTTCCTGAATGATAGCGCATTAAGATCCCAAAACATTTGAGATGGCAGACACCTGATGGTCAAAAGAACAAGCAACTTTCAATCTATGCAGTCTTGCTTACATGAACTGAGACAAAATTCTTGCGAATTCTTCAGTGGGACTTGCATGCCATCCCTTTGACCGCCTAATTTGTATAATTTGCAAATATTATACTATGACCAACAGCTTTGTCTGAGTCTACTTTTCCAGATCCCTTGTTCTATCCTTTGCCACACTACTACATCCACCATCTTTGTAGCTGCTCTCAATTCAACCCCATCCTCGATTCGCGCCTGCTTCACTTGACAGACCCGAGATAAGTCTCTCAGCTGCGAATTCTTCCCTCGAACCCCACTCTTCTCCCCCATAAAATTTGTCCTATCGCGTGGTTCGCTTGCACATCGATTTTGATTAATTCGAGTCTCCATCACGAAGGAAACCAAACTAAAGCAAATGATACGCATCAAGTAGAAACGTCATGAACGCTGGACACTTCCATGATTCAAGGAACAGTAATTGACGATGCGGAAAAGGTTGGCGTGAGTGTATGTGATGATTGTGAAAGTTATTTCGCCGCCGTGCTTCTACTCGTCTGTGGCAACGGGCTAATAAAGAATATGAAGCTCTGACTTGAATACCATTTGGCTTCTCCCTAGATGAATACACAAATAGTTTTAAGGTGCTTGAAAGACTTTACAGGTCGAATGAAATACAGTGACTTATTCAATTTTTGTTCTGTGGCAGTTGGAGGTCTAGTATGCTTGAAACCGACTTTAATTTTGTGCAAATAAACCACTAGTATGAGGAATTATGATTCCACTTATGACTTCAGTCATTGTGAATACCGATAAAGAAGCATAGGTTTCCAATTGTTGCCATGACATGATCTTTGACTTGAGCATATGAAAGACGTGGATGTATGTGTTTCCGCGATAGCAAGATTGAATGAATGATATCGATCTAGAGACTTTCTGCAACACTCTTGTGAAATATAGCATGTATTTTTGGGACATAAGGAGTTTGATACAGAACCCGATGATAGGGAAAGCTCATTTTAAATTGGTTCTGAGGATGAGAGGGTTTGGTTCAGGGTCGTTGCGGTGGGTGATCCGAGTAACAGAGCGTTATTATGCGGCATGATTCAAATGAACAAGCAGTCATAGTATGGAATAATTTGAGATAACAAATATTATACCGTACATAAACCGATACAGCACAGCTATTGAACTGTATAGCTTTATGTTTTGAAAAATTGATATGCAGTCTCGTAATTTTTCGCACTTGCAAACTAGTGGCAAATCAGTAGAAGTATCTGGAATACCACAGAGAGTTCCGGAGAAACCATAAACAAGAGAGAGAGCAAAAAGACGGCATGATGTATCTTACAAGACTTACATCTCCTTGTATGCAATGAAATAGAGAGAGAGTTAACAGAACATTAGGATGCAAAGGCTATATCTGAGCATGGTCAACGATTGACAAAAAAAGCTTAAGCTTTAGGTCAGAGCTACCCAGTCCTTTGATATTATCATGAGCTTGATACTATGTATTGTCAGGGGCACCAAAATTCCAAAATGATGATCTCTGTATATGTCTTACCTCCGTCTCTTCAAGAATTGCCCTATCATTCCACGGACTTGTGAGCCAAACAACAGAAGGCCTTGGAATCAAGTTTCTGCTGTGGAGCTCCTAAGGTTGTCGAATAAATCAATGCATCGATTTGGTGACAGAACGAATTCGTTCCTTTCGTCTGTATATTGGGAATGATCGTATATGTGTATTGAAGCAATTCTTACCACCAAAGCTCCTGCCACAACAGAGTTTCTGCTCATTGACCCAAGATTAACTTCTCTCTAATGATAAATTGAGGTCTGCACGGGACCAAACGTAAGCCATCAGGTAAACGAAGTGTTAGCCGACGAGTAAGAATGCAGAGTCTTATTCTGCTATCATCAAAGTGTAGCATTGATAGGTCCGTCGTTTTGATGCTTTGTATATTATGATGGGGTGACAAAAGCATCTCACGATAAGGCTAGGAGCTATGATGTGGCCTTCTCTTTTTGCTTTACTTAGTGTCAATTTTTGAGATTTCCGGTACATCGCAGGAATAAATCACAAAATTACTGGTGAATGAGGGTTGAGAATATTGTTGGTGAGTAGGAAACATGTGACTGTCCACTAAGGCTTCATTGGGCCTAGCGCAGTAATACCTTATCCTCCTTATCATCACAACGTTTTCCTTTTTGTATCACCGAAGCAAGCATGGAGAAGCTCCAAGATGGTAATATTACAGTCACAACCGCTTCCACCGAAAAGAGCTGATTTTATTATAGGAAATATCGAGGCTTTTTGACATGGGATGGACAAATGCCAAAGGGAACATCCCCCTCCAGAGATAACGCGATTTCATCGCCATCGATATGGTTTCTTGCGTGATTGATCTCTGGACCTTGACGCAGAAATATAAAGTACATAGGATTCCCATTTCTAAGACTCATTTGGTTCTTTCTTTACACGTTTGTTCCGCTTTATCTCAGCACATTGAAGAATGCACAACAAGATG
This sequence comes from Botryotinia narcissicola, assembly GCA_004786225.1. Classification (NCBI taxonomy): domain Eukaryota; kingdom Fungi; phylum Ascomycota; class Leotiomycetes; order Helotiales; family Sclerotiniaceae; genus Botryotinia; species Botryotinia narcissicola. The sequence continues at coordinate 11,460 of PQXJ01000314.1, read as the reverse complement.
CATAGTTGTTCTCAAATGCATTGATTTTGTGGTGAAGTTAAAATGGTAAGCCATTACAATATTAAGTGGGAAGAATTAATTTTAAACACCCAGCGGTCATACACATCAATCTCATTTCCTTTTCCAGCTTCCAGCTTCCAGACCTATTTCAAACTCTCCAAGCCGTCCAAACCTTAACATTCCATCATTATTACATCCTTCATACCCTTATCATTGATCTGATCACCTAGAAGGCAAAGACAGCGGCGACACCGAGAACAAGAGCACCTGCAAAGCTAGCTTTAACTTGAGCTCCAGCGCCGGTATATGGGACTGTTGATGAGGTAGGTGATGGACCAGTAGCGGTGGCGTTGGAACCAGAGCCACCAGTTGGTGCAGCTACGCCCGAGGTGACTGTGGTGGCGACAACAGATGATACTGGAGTTGAGGCATGGGAAGAGACGGGAGTGGAGGCAGCAGTGGAAGAGACAACAGGTGACGACTCGGCAGCGGATGAAGAAGGAGCGGCAGCAGAGCTGCTGGTTTCGACGGCCGAAGAAGATGGTGCAGCAGATGAGGCTGGAAGAGCAGCACATGCGGCAGCAGCGGCAGCTGGAACGGCTAAACTGAAGTCAGTTGGATCGATTTGAAGCTCAAAATATACTACTTACTCAAAGCGACGGTGATACCACAAGAACTGATGACACAGGTTGTAGCAGCGTTTTGAATACTCGAGACGTTGTCAGGTAGACATTGGCAAGCTTTATCAGTAGCTCCACAGGTGGTCTCTGATTTAACTGCATCATCAATACAAGATTGTGCGCAAGCTGGAATTCCGCTGTCTTGAGCGAGAGCCAAGCTGGTATGAGCCAAGACTGAGACGATAGTGAATTGCATTTTGATGGTTACTTTGGTATAAGGATTGCCTTAAAAACGAGTGGTTGGCAACAAAAATGATTGACGATATACAGAGAGTCTTGATGTTTGATTCTAAAAGGCGGTTGGAGAAGTAAGTAATCCAGAACTGCAGATGACCGCACTTATATATCTGTGAACAAGTCTAATACGAGAGTCAATTTAGGAAGATATTCTATAATTTCTAATTACTCCACACTCTGTAGTAAATGACCAGCCAAGAGACAACCAACAACTCGTTTCCTATTTTGTAGCAATACCCGTCAATGGTGCCAACGAGCGACAAACAGGGTATCGAGTCAGCTTGGAGAACCCGGCCACTTGTGCGGAGAACGCTGTTCGATCGAAAAGTAGGATCAACAAGCTCCAGAGAGCTTGAATTACGGCAATGGGGTGTTCAACATGTCCACTAAAGATATAGCAAGTGTTACACACTTAGGGCAATGTATCGCAGTGATTGGACATGGCTAATAATCGATCAATCAAATTTAAGAGGCATCTTTTCATTGTGATGCAGGAACGACATTATTAACATTTACTGCCGAAAGGGCCTTCCAATGGCACCTCTTATTTCAACTATTTCAATTGTGGCCAATACTCAAAGTTCGTATTCCTCTCATTATACTACGAAAAATCTAGAGGCGGGAATATTTATTGGATTTAATTTGATTGGGGCAAAGTCTGGAGATTCTGGGGTATGACAAGGATGATTATGCACAGTCTGGGGTAATACGCCAACCAACCTATACTACACTACACTTTACTAACCATATCGGCAAATTTCTTCCGATACCGAGGAAGACATCTTTTTGACATCTGATCTCACTTGCAAGTATGAAGTTACCACTCAAGCCACTCGAGCCACCAAAGCTTCTGGGTCACTTTTTCCTACCGAAGTTCCGAATTTAAGCTATTGCTTCTCTCGAGGAAAATCCCCCTCTTCCCCCTTTGCAGCATTTTTGCTACAAGAATATTCTCCGAATGCATGCAGTCATCCGAATACCAAAGATTTGACATTATGTTTTCCTTTGAAGCAAGGCTTCGCAGCGTACATACATAAACAAGAATCTGGTTGAAGCTGACGAGGACAAAAGAGACTGAAAGTGAAATCTTTCAATGCTGTTTGACAAATTAAATTGAAGAAAAAGATTCACCACCACCACCACCACCACCACCACCAACAATCAATCGGTCCTAAGTCTGTGCAAGTGTACACTTTCGAAAATCCCAACAGGTCCCTAATGAAAATCCTGTGCTGGGGTCCTAACAAATTGTGTTGATTTCTATTCACGGCACGAATCAAATCTTCGTTTTCAGAAATCGAATCGGAAATCATCCTAGCTGCTAAGCGTAAATTAGAAGAGATTTTTATCGAATCAAGAAGGTGTCATACGATCTTTTAGTTTCTATTATATAATTGCAGCTGAGATCTACGATCATTTGTCAACTTCTGAACAGCATTAATTTACATACTATGGCATTGGACTTTAATGACGGTTGTGATTCCTAGAAAGATGTTAATCTTGGATGAAGAGAGCATACGAGGTTTCGTTCTATACGATCGCGCACAATGAGTTGTTACATTGCTTGTACTTGATCTACAGTTACAGTCTGTGTTAGCTGACCGAAATAGTTCAGGGTTTCACGGAGAAGCCCAAGCAACGTGCGCGAAGAAGCAGGATATTGGAATGTCGACTTTGAGTTAATTTCACATGTCAAACTAACTTGATGTTGGAATCTTTCGGTACGAAGTGATTCTTCTGCAAAGAATCATTTATCGGTATTGTTGTTGAGGTTTAGTTTCGAGTCCTAAATGCCGTAGTTGCACAGACAACTCGCTATGTTTGAATTTTGAACAAACCATCAAACGTTTCACCATCAGTACGTCTCAAAGCTCGAGCACTTGTCGCTTTGAAATTGCACTGCTTTTGAAAATTCCCGATATCTTACTTCGATCGTTCTAGTCAATTATTATCCCCTTGGTTCTATCTGTCTAACCTTCGTCCTCTCCGCCAGTTGTCGGACGATGCACATAAATCGCACACCAATTCAAAACAAACAAATCGCCGAACTCCTGGTATCAAACAAACAAATGTCAATTGTATCGGGATTCGGGATATACTACCACGAAATCGATGTGTGGCATCCTCCTGTATTCTGTTAGTGACGATATATTTAACGCTAGGACAGTGTACAAACATTATTGCTCGGGCGTGTTTGATTCAAACTCAGCTAGCCATGTTATTGTTCTATACTTGATCTCGAAATATTTCTATTGAACATCTTTGCGTATCCGCGAGGAGATTCACGACCAGAACGGAGCAGTCCAATGGAGGTGTCTTTCAGAGTAATAAGGCTACCAACTGGTTTGCTCTTCCTCATTCCATTGAACCATGCGGTCCCTTTTTTTATTGGCTGACTTCGCCATGTCATACTATTTTCCTCGTTCTGCTAAGCGCTTTATAACATTAGCATTCCATCTTTGCTTCGATGTATATGTTGCTGTATATACTTTGCTGAGTATGGTACAATGCCATATTGCTTGAAGAATTTGTTCTTTTGTGATAATTTCCTCTGCATAACTATTTCACTGCTAACAGAAAAGGATCTCGTAAGATTCGTATCTACGGTAGATCTCATGTTCAAATCGTGTCGCGCGCCGTCGTTACCAGTTGACTCATATCGACCACCTTGATTTGAACAAGTGGACTGATTTGAACGCATGGATCGAAATTGAAAGGATGGTCTATTAGGCATCTCGATTATTGTCGATCTTTGGTATAAAGTTATTGCAAAAAGCCAACGAGAGGGTCGTTTTTGAGAAACTTCGAGGATGGATAAGCAAATATTCTTGTGCGGATAGTGAAAAGCCACCCTGAAAAAGGTTCCACCACACATAGGTCTCGCCCACAAAACACAGACCCTTCGAAACCCATCGTGTCTATAGTAACACAGTATAATAGCATGATATTATTATTTATTGCATGATAGTGCACAGTCGTCTTGATCTTTGGACCCCTCTTATTTGCTGACAGAGCGGATAAGGCGGAGTCTGTGCATTTCGGTGCATGGTTCCCTCGATGAATTTTGAGGGGCAAGGTCCTTTTCAAACAGTTTAGCATCTCATGTATTCATGCCAAAGCTTTCACAGACGAATTAAAATCCACCTGTCAGATATAAAATTTCCGATCTCTCTCACGAAATGTTTCGTTTGTTGTTTGAATAGTAGATTTTCGTCCCATAACGAACCTCTATATAGAATTGCATTAAAGACTTCTTACGTGAAGTGTTGAATAATGAAAGTGCATTATGGTTCGTGTATTTGGTGGGAGAGATGTATTTTTACTTTGCTTCTCGTTAGCACTGACCGATATGGTGAGAAGTGCGAGTATGGATGGAATCGATAAGTTTTTCTGTCGTCATAGTCTATTGATTGACCTGTTGACTTTTGCATCTTTTCCTTCACTTAATTTTTCTTTTCTTTTCTTGTTCACTGTGTGAAGCGCCCTTGATGGGCTAGCTAACGACTCATCAATTTTCTAATGTTTTCTTTCTGCGATGCTAGATGGAGCGTATAGACTTTCCTTTAAAATTCTTAAAAGCAACATGAATAAAAGAGACGAAGATCAGAGTCAGGATAGTCCATTCGGCATACCTCAATTTTCAAATAACGATGGAACGAAAAGTAGTAATAACATCCCCTCCACAACGTCATCCACAAGTGCTCCCGACCTTGAACCTCATCTCATTGCCTCTCCATCAAAAGGTTTGGACCCAGGTTATATCATCAGCATAATAGTCGCAGTTGCTGCCACCATCTTTCTCATTATAGCTTTAATCGACATCCTCCTTCTTTCTTCCCGTATCCAGAATTCTATATTGAGGAATAGATTCCTGAGATTAAATGGGAGACGGCAATCTGACTCTTCGCAATACTACTCTCGAAGGAATGAAAAATTAGATAAGAAACCTTTACCTACAATCCCGGATCCGGCGTATTTTTCAAAGGATATTAGAGCGAGTGATAGAAGGAGGAGTGGCTTTTCGGGATACTCGGAGTCGAGGTACTCGAGGAGTATGTCTTTTGATAGTGGGATGGGATGGGGTAGAGATGAGGTGGAATGTTATGTAAAAAGTATTATTAGGGGTGGAAGAGAATGGGATGAGAAATCTATGAGATCGATTGCGAGGTCTACGAGGCAAGAGAGGGGGGGTAAAGATAATGGTATAATCAGACCGGGCATGGTAGTTGGGAAAGGGGACGATGAGGGGGAGGGGGAATGGTCTTCGATGTATGAGGAATCGATCTATACAGACGATGGACGAGAAAATCCGATTCCCGATACTTATAATCCTCTCTATCCATCTCACACCCCTCACGCATCTCAATCTCCGGACTGCAGAACACAAAAAGCATACGAAGAAGAGAATACAATGAGATTAACCACAAAAGAAAGAGCAGAGATCAAACGAACGAAAACGACTCCATACAAATATGAAGGAAGAATCAAAGCGGGAATGGGCGTGCAGAAAAGATATACGATGATTTTTGTAAGGGAAGTGGAGGAGCTGAGGAGGGCGATGGAGAGGATGGAGAGGATGGAGGAGAGGGATTGAGTGAATTTTGAGATTTGGAGGAGGTTTTGGAGGAGAGGGGGGGATGGGACGGGGGGGAAATAATGATGGGGGTGAGTAATTATAAGGATAGGAACGAGTGTGCAGAGGGCGTTGGGAAGAGGGATTTGAAGGGTTTATCGTGTGGTATGGAAGTGAGTTGTGGGGTGTAGAAGGAGGATTGAAGAAAAAAATGGTTCTTGTATGTACTATATAGCGATTTGAACTGGATGTGGGATTTGAAGTGGGATTAAAGTAGTAACTTGTGAGCAACCAGCTGGATATCTGGAGCTCGCTTTTAATCAATTGATTATATGATAGATGATATTCTATTGATCCATCAATAAACACTAAGCAGCTTTATGTATTGACGTATTCAATAGATCGCACTTTGAATCTTCTCTGTAGTTGATTTGATATTAGATGGAAGATGGACATTCCATTCCGGATCTCTCTCTCTCTCTTTCTCTTTCTCTCCATGCGATAAGATTCTCCCGTTCTCGAGGGTTGAGATGATCGATTGAGTTTTATACAGTATCATAGTATTTTATCACCATCCATCACTCTCAACCCCCCCACCCAAAGAATCCAGAACCTAGAATAAATCCACTCCCTATCCCATCCCATCACTCCCCATCACATCCCATCCCATCCCATCTCAGATCTAAAACCCGCATAAGACTCCTTCAGACTCTTTCAGAATCTTTCATCTTTCGAATCTGCTCTGCCCTGCTCTCACTCAGAACACACACACAACACCGGAATATCCATCAAACCCTACTTGTCACCTTTTGCATTTTGAATCTCCATCTTCATCTCCGTTTTCAGTTGAGGTAACTAACCTTAGTGAGTAAGTTGATGACTCTCGGAAGCTATGTATGTATATCGATGACTTAATTAGTAATTCTTTATCATCATCATCATCATCATCATCACCAGATCACACAAGCATACAAATCTATGCACCAATTTATAAAGAGAAGATATTTTCATTTGATTCTAATCTATACTATGTAAAAAAGTAGTGAGTAGTGTGATATCATCAGATACATTTCTATCCTCACCACATTCCATTCCATTCGATCCCATCCCATCATGAATCAATCAATCCATGTTTCCAATCATCTCTTTCTCCCTATCTATCATCTCCATCTCCAAATCTATAGTCAAATTCCAATCCCATCTTATATCAAGCCATGAAGCTCAAGCCTAATATAATCCCCCTTCCCACCCTCACCCCAAAAACGCCATGGCATTGCCAAAAAAGACCCTTTCTATCTAAGGTCTCATGACCCCATTATAAAGTGAAAAAGTGGTAAAAACTCCCATTAGGTATCTCTGCGTAACGCTGATCACATCTGCAACCATTAATATGCATTTCAAAAAAGTTCAAATCCCTTTTCCATATCAAACATTCCCTTTCTCTCCCAAAGTCCCATGATTTCTTTACTTATGTCTTCCCAGACTCTGCAAGTTGACCAACTCCGAGTATCTACCTCCCTTGTGAATAAGTTCTGTATGTGTACCACTCTCTACAACTCTTCCTTGATCGAAAACATAGATACAATCCGCCTTTTGAATTGTACTCAATCTATGCGCAACAGCAATTGTAGTTCTTCCCTTTGCCGCCTTATCCAATGCTGCTTGCACAACATGTTCACTCTCCGAATCCAAAGCACTTGTAGCCTCATCCAACAACAAGATTTTGTGATCACGAAGTAAAGCACGAGCGATAGCGATTCTTTGTTTCTGACCACCAGACAACATGCTTCCTTTAGAACCGACGATTGTAGAAAATCCATCTGGAAGTGACATGATGAAATCGTAGATATTAGCTTCACGACATGCGAACTCGATTTCGGAGTCAGGAACATCTTCGCGATCGGCTCCAAGAAGCATATTCTCACGGATTGTGCCTTGGTAAAGGGTTGGTTCTTGAGATACGAGAGCAATGTGCTAGCGGTAATCGTTGATATTCAAGGTGGAAATTTCCTTTCCATCGACGTAGACACCGCCAACGAGAGGATCGTAGAAACGTTCGAGAAGAGCGATGGTGGTGGATTTACCGCAACCGGAGGCACCAACCAAAGCAACGTATTGTCCAGGCTTGACTTGAAGGTCAAGGCCACGGAGAACTGGCTGTTCCGGACGAGTGGGGTAGCGGAAATGAACATCACGGAATTCAACATATCCTTCCATGGACTCCATACGTTCTCCGTCGTCAGACCAAGAGTCAATGGTGGGTTTGAGATCAAAGAGAATCTTGAGTTCCTGGGCGGCTTGCTTGGCTTTACCCATGTCCGCTGCGATTTATTAGCATGATATTTTAGATGATAGATAGATAGAATAACTTACGTGCGAATGAAAAGATGGTTCCAGCAGATTGGGCACCAAAGACGACAGCCGAGAAACAGACGAAGAATTGGAACATAGTGTACTCCTTGTTGGCAATGCGTTGGCCACCATACCAAAATCCAAGTGCAACACAGAGGAACATCAGAGATTGAGATGCGGCATAAAGCAACGAAGACTTCAAAATTGATCTCAGACTCTTTTGTTCTTGAGCCTTGAGAGAATCGGTATAGTGAGCGAGGACATCGTCTTCTCTAGTCAAGGATGCAACTGTTCGGATAGCACCAGTAGCTTCACAAGCATAACTAGCACTCTTCTCATATGCTTTCTTCGCTCTTTGTTGGAATCTAGCCAAGAGCCAGAATCTAAAGAAACCACAACCAAGTAAAACAGGAATAGTAGCGATACATACAAGTGCCAACTTCCAAGCAATAGCGAGAGAGAGCGCGCATGCAGCGATAAGAGTAGTAATGACTGTCAAGAGCGTACCCAAAGTGACTCCAGATAAACCTGCAACGTGAGTAGTCTCAGTACTCAAGAATGATGTGAGAGCACCTGCAGTGTGTTCTTCCCGATCGAAGTATTGAATATCCTGGCGGAGCATCGTACGGAACGCACGGTCACGGACTCTGTGGATGAGTCTCTCTGAGCAGAAAGCAAAAGCAATACCCTGACCACAGAATGCAATGAATTGAACAAATGCCAACATAAGGTACATCAAAGACCAGAAATCGACATCGTGTCTGATTGTGTGGAAATTGGCAGGAATAACGGGATAGGAAAGCGAAATGATATTCTTGGCGAAGAACACGGCTTGAGTTGGATTACCTCCACCGCAGATGATGGAGAAGAATAAACCGACCAACATCAATCTCCATTCAGTTTTGTTGAACGAAGCAATCAACTTAATCAACGTCCACAATGAATCATGTTGTTCAGATGGGGAGATCTTGCCTTGAAGTGCGAGAGAGGACTGAGATTTTTCTGTCAATGTTCGCATCAACTTGTTGAGAATATTCTTGTCATCTGGATCCTCAGTGTATTCGATTCCTCCGACCTTGTTGGACATTTTGCGTACGAGTTGATCTTCTTTGGCGTCAATCTCTGCCTCTTCCTCAGCTGACATTTCTTTGGTTTCAGCAATCTTTTGCGCTTCGATCAATCTATAGTAAGCACCTTGTCGAGCAAGTAAATCGTTATGGGTTCCTTGCTCCACGATGCGTCCTTCAGTCATGACAACAATGTTGTCAGCGTCCTTGATGGTGGAAAGTCTATGAGCGATTGTAATAGTGGTTCGTCCTTCAGCAGCGACCTCAAGAGCGGCTTGTACAACACCTTCAGATTTTGTGTCAAGAGCGGAAGTAGCTTCATCGAGTAGGAGAATCTTTGGGTCGCTGACCTTAGCTCTTGCAATGGCAATACGTTGCTTTTGACCTCCAGAAAGTAAACTAGCTCTTTCACCAACATTTGTCTCGTATCCTTCTGGTAAAGCGCTAACGAAGTCATGTGCATTGGCCATCTTGGAAGCTTCAATAACCAATTCTCTTTGACGTTCCTCGTTTTCATGTTCAAACTTGGTTCCGATAAGTCCATGTCGAATGTTTTCAAAGATACTGGTTCCAAATAATGTAGGTTCTTGGCTGACCAAGGAAATCTGTTGTCGCAACCATCGCAAATTCAAAGTACTAACATCATGTCCATCAATCAAAACCTGGCCACCAACGGGATCGTAGAATCTCTCCACCAAACCCACGATAGTACTTTTTCCAGACCCAGATGCACCGACAAGAGCTGTCATTTTATCAGCAGGGATAACCAGACTGACATCGTCCATAATTGTGACCTCAGGTCTGGTTGGATAGATGTGCTTGATGTTTTTCAATTCGACAGTTCCCTCTACGTGATCGAGTTTGATACCTTCGGTTGAGGTTGGATCTAAGGGAGAAACACGGTCGATGGTGTTGAAGATCTTCGCGGCAGCGGAAATAGCGGTAGTGAAAGCCTGTGCATTAGGAGCAACATTTCCAAAAGCAAAAGCTCCAATCATGATAGACATCAAAATTGTGAGAATGTTGGAGAGAGTGATCTCTCCCTTGACAAGGAATCTGGATCCCATCCAGAAGGCTAGACCATAGTTAAGATAGATGACTAAAAACATGCCTCCAACCATTATAGCTAAAGAAAACTTGGTTTTTTAGCCATATTTTTCAGCCTCAGCAAGATGTTTGTTATATTGACGTGCGAGTTTATCTTGGGTACCAAAGGCAGTGGCGTTTCTGATGGATGAAATGACTTCTTCTGCGATAGATCCTCCGGTAGCATAGGACCCGAGAGATTGCTTGCTGTACTTGACGATCCACTTGGAGCCTCCTCCCATGATAACGGTGATAGCTGCAACGGTAGATGTGAGAATAAGGGTCAATTTCCATGACTTGATGAAACCGATCACAAAAGCAGTGAAAAATGTAGCCAAGGCATTGATCGTCAAGCCAACCTTCTCGGAAATACCATCTTGAACCAAATTGGTATCAGCGGTGATTCTTGTGGTAATCTCGCCGCTTCCTAATTTATCGTAGAAACCAATGTTCATGCGCAAGCAAGCCGCCAAGTATTGTGCTCTGATCTTTCCACTGATGTGTTCACCGACGTAGATGAAACCAACTGTCGAAATGTAGATGGTGGTGAACTCAGTGATGGTTAGGTAGATGAAGTAGAGAACCATATGGTTATTGGTATGATCGAAGTCAGCTCTCGTAGATTGACCTGCAAAGTAATCTGCAAAGGTTCCCGCCAATTGACCGAAGATAACCGTCATCAAAGGTAATGCAGCTCCCGCCGCGATACTGCAGATGGCGCTGATAGCCATGATAATGATATCATTTTTCGTCGAGAAGCGATACAAATTTCCAACACCCGAGGATAATTCTGGCAATTCGACTTGTCGTTTTAATATTGCCGCCTCGTGAGGAGGAAGATGTGCGTAAATATCCTCATCCTTGTTGGGGGCAACCTTGATAATATTTGTATCTAATTTCGAGAGATCATTCTCTTCCGCTGGCGAGACCTTTTCTCCTCCCCCAACCTTTTGATTGTGTGTGGAATCGTGCTCAGATATGGATGAGCCCTCATTACTGGATGACAGTCTCCCCGACCCCGCGGTCTGGGGTTTCTCTGACAATTCGCCAGCCATGATTGGCGGCTTGAATAAAGTTTATGGATTCGGAGAAGTCGACGATATGTGCACACGATTCGATGGGGATTCTGTTGAAGATATATGTAATCTGCTGGTAGTGTATGTGACCCTAAAAGTTGATTGTAATTCTTCTTCTTTCATGTGTCGACGAGAGAGAGAGAAAGCTTCAATCAATAAATAGACTGATGTCGAAGTTTCCGAGGAAGGTATCTTATCTGAGGAACTGAACTTTGATGGAATTAATTAAAAAGACGAATAAGTTTTTTCGAAGAGAGTATATTATTAGAAAGAACTTTTGATGGTTATTTGAATCGATTAATAAGTACAAAATGGAAATGAAGTCGAACTTAAGGAAAGGAAAGTAAACAGGACGGGAAGGTTGATTATATTATATTTATTATATTTAT
>PQXJ01000313.1:0-43972 GCA_004786225.1 Botryotinia narcissicola | reverse complement strand
ATATAAATATAAAGATAAATATACTATATATATTGCTACTACTACCATCTCATAACATTTATTCCATACGATGCAAGAACACAAATAAATCAATCGAGGTATGTAGGTATCTAGTATTCAAACTTCACCTTCACTTCACTCAACTCACGCCTCACCACAAGTCAATGTCTCAAAGTTTTCCAAGAGGAGCTTTGACCTCAACACTTATCAAGCTCCACGAACCAATCAAATCACAAAGACCTTTCACCATTCACTCCTCACTCCTCATTTCCCATGTTCCGATGATTCGATGACATCAATACGTCATCGTCATCCTTGTTTGTTGCTTTTGCTCTCATCGTATATCGGACCCCAGAGAAAAAGGCGGTTTGAAGCGGCAAGCTCTCGATCTGGCTGTTCCATCTGAGCCACCTACCAAGGTCGATTTTGAACATTTCCATTATCAATTATAATATGCAGAAGAGAGGCAAAAGGAATGCAAAGATCACATTCCGCATTCATGTGAGTGGCTGAGATGAAACGGTTGGTTAGGGGCTGAAAGGTAGGTAAATAAACAATCCTGCACATTTCTTCTGATGCGATCTTCTTGTAGCTGCGTCCTAGCTACCTTAGCTATTCCTATTCCTGTTTAATATATGCACACACATATACATACTCGTATGCATATATTGGCTGCCGCTTTTGATACGAATGATATATTGATTAGGTAGATATCTCGATACTAAGTACTAAGTAGGTTCTCATTCCGCTCTTTCCCTGATTTGAATGAATTGGATGAGATGGTCCCCCTTCCTATAGAGCCTGGAGTTGAAGTGAATCTGGATTCTGCATCGTACTTTCCGATATCCTCCCTCCCTCCTTCCTTCTTCACCTCTCACCTCTCACCAACCAATCACAAAGCATCATCTAACCACAACAATCAATGCTCAAACCTGAATTGGGTATATTTTAGTTCGCTTGCTAGGTAGGTAACTAGAGCTTATTATTATTTCCCACCGACCTAGGTACTTACTCCTCTTTCCTTCCAAGCTTCGTCATTCGATCTCGTCTTCCAACTTCTTAAAAGGATTCGAATCGTCTTCATCTCCTCATCTTCTCAACTCTTCACCCTCCATCAACAACACAATTCATTATACTCTTGGAGTCCAATACATCAATTCATACATACATACATACGAGAGACTCAAGTATCCCGTCAATCTTCAATCATCATGATTGACCCAATGCAAGTCCTCGAGATGGACATTATGAAGAAAAGCACCTCTCTTCTCCCAGTCCCAACAAGCACGGCGACTGCTACTCCCTCGGTCGCCCCAATCCCAACAGTCGTTCCTAACGTTCCAACTTATGAAGTTGCCGGTCAATCAGGTCAGACAACATTATGGGTAAGTTTCCTCAATCAAATGTTTCCGCCATATGCAACATTGTTGGCTAATTTGTATTACTCATTAGGTTGTTTTTGTGATCATGTTCCTCTCAACTCTTACCTTTTTCTATTTGGCTTGGAGAGTACCAGTTGTAAGTGTCCCTGCACATTCTAACAATCAACCGATCAATATGCTAACCTATCGTGTTATAGTAAAAACGCCTCTTCTATGTTTTGACTGCATTCATCACTCTTTTCGCCACCCTCTCATACTATGCAATGGCAATTGGTGATGGAAACGCTCTCACACACATTGTTCTCCGAGAAGTCCACAAGCACACCCCAGATACTGTTGAGCACGTCTACAGACAAGTTTTCTGGGCTCGTTATGTCGACTGGAGTGTGACTACTCCTCTTCTCCTCCTCGATCTTTCATTCCTCGCTGGTCTCAACGGTGCCAACATCTTGGTTACCATCGTTGCTGATTTCGTCATGGTTTTGACTGGTCTCTTTGCTGCCTATCACAACGATGGAGCTGCCAAGTGGGGATGGTATGCTATGGGATGCGTTGCATTCTTGGTCATCATCTATCAACTTGTCATTCCTGGCCGTCGTGCTGTTTCTAGCAAGGATGCTAAGACCTCGAAGCTCTTCGCTGCTATTGCAGGTTACACTTTGATCATCTGGACCCTTTACCCAATCGTCTGGGGTATCGGTGATGGATCCCGCACTTGGTCGGTTGATGCCGAGATCATTGCTTATGCAGTCCTTGATGTCTTGGCCAAGCCTGTCTTTGGTCTTTGGCTCTTGTTCGCTCATGACGGAAGTTCCTCTACCTCCGTTGAAGGATGGTGGAGCCATGGTTTGTCCAGCGAGGGTGCCATCCGCATTGATGACGATGAGGGTGCTTAAATCTCTTCTGTATTTAACCTGCACGATGCTAGTCGCGAATGATGTGGCAATGATGTATTAAGGAGATCAAACAAATTGTTGCTATTGTCACAAAAGGATAGGAGGATGGTGCCACAGGTAATGAAAGAAATGAGTTATGAGATGGTTGGTTTGGCAGGGGAGCTATTACTGGCTTTTTTCTTTTACTATTCGGAGGGCATTCGGTATTTGGCATTTGAGCAGGGGAAAACCTCTTGTAGTATAGCTGCAGTGCAGTGGATAATAATCAATCAATATTACTTTACAACATTCTTCATCTTCTGATCGGTTCATTTTGGTGTGTTGATATTTGATGTATGAATCTATAATACATGCTCTTCTCTCTTGATAATGATGATGGTGATGTCCAATAAGATATAGCAGTGACACAACTTCCTTTCCTACAGACTTGACATAAACATTAATTCGAATATCCAAACTATACAGGTATTATAATACAATATGATGCATAGAAATTCGAAAAAGTTATCTCGACTCCAAAACAATATGTAGTATAAGAGAAGAACAAATCAAGCCAAACCCAACCATTTCAGCGCTTTCCGACTGTTCCCCTTGTGAACCAATCCCCGCATCTCGAGCTCATCTCTTTCCCTCTCATTTCGGCCTCCATTCCCCGCCCCGAAAGGAGCATTAGCATTAGCATTATTATGATTATTAGAAAACATACTCCGTCTCCTGGCGCTGACGGGCGAATAACAACCCATGACCATGCGATCGTAGGCATCATCGTCGCTGTCTTCTTCGTACGTGTAGTCGAGTTGGGAGTCGGCGGGAGAGAGGTGGGGGGAAGAGGATGGGCTGCTAGCGGTGGTGTATGGGGAGGTTTCCGGGACGGCGTATACGAATTCTTCCTCTTCTTCTTCTTCTCCTTGTTGTTGTTGATGATGCGGCTGTTGAGGTTCTTGGATTTGGTTTAGAGTCATGGGTTGAGGATGGGGAAAAAACTCAGAATTTGAGGGAGAAAGATTCGGGAGAGGGGAATGGGGATTGGAGAAAAGTGAGGAGTGACGCTCAATCGCTATAGGGATGTGGCGGATCGTCGAACCACTACCGCTATGTCCACTAGAACCCGAATCTGCTGCGATAAGCGATGGTATTCTTGCAGTTGACCGATTGTTGTTTGGGTATGGAGATGAGTGAGATAATCTCGTTGGCGGACGTGGAACTTCGATTTCGGAATCACTGGGGAAATCGTAGGGGGAAGATGTACGATAATTGTTTTCCGGGAAGATTAATGTGGGCAAATGCGTATTGGAATCTGCACGTGGTAGTTCTTCGTCGGTGCATGTTGATGCATCTTGCGTAAGGACGGTAGAACTGGGTGTGGGTGAAAGCTGGAGGAAGTCTGGCTCGACACTGTACCAGGATAATCTCTCAACAATATTTTTGCGGATGAGGTATAGGAAATTCTCTATCTCCAGGGAGGAGGCGGTGGAAGGAAGATGATAGTTTGTTTTGAAGAAAAGTGAGTAGGAGGATGGAGGGCAACTGAGTAGTTCTGCATCTGCTTCTTTGGAGGCATCGAGAGAAGATTTAAGGATATTGCGGTCTGGAATCTCGGGATGTCTATTAGCCGTAGAGATGGCGAAATCGTATGAACGATGTGAAGAATGAAATTGGGAAAGAGGGGGTTTGGCGAAGGAAAGAGGATCGGACGAAAGCGTATCTAAAACACCAGCTACTCTGACGAGATCTGAACCTAGGAGGCTGCGAAGAGCAATTACAGTTGCGATTTGGTCAAATGGAAAACTGAGAACGAGAAATCGAACGAGCGAGTTCGTAGCTAGATATAATTCGAGATGGGGAACTATCAGATCGGCAAGCAATCTGGGATCGTTCATGGGATCTAAACCTTTGCGCGCAGGAAGTGGTTGAGACATGAACGTTTGCATGGCGCTTGCAATCAGAAACCTGCTTTTTGTTAATTCATGAGAAGGCATAACGATGTAAGTCAAAATACCTGAGATCAATTCTACCACTTCGGCTCTCGCCACTTTTTTTGACACCAATGTGTTCAACTTGTCCAAGAAGCTGAGCACAGAAAACATTGCTTATTCCCTTCTCGCACCCAACCGCAAGAATCTGATCAACAGCAGGTCCCTCATAACAAGTTGAATTACCATTACTAAACATATCTTTTAAGAATGGACCCAATCCAGACATCAACGAATTTTGATGTTTGCTAAGTGCTGCGTCCTCATTTGGGAAGTGAAAATTTAAAAAGGAGCGGAATTCATTTTGGATGTCCATTGATTTGTTGGTATAGGCGCCCTAAAATTCGTAGAACTTATTTACTTTGTCTTCGTGTGTAGGAAATTTAGCTGATGTGGGTGTTGGTAAAGGTTCATTTGTCATAACATTGACGTTTTCTGACGCCCTCTGTTGCTCCTCCATCTCTTCGTAAACCGGCGATCCGCTTAAGAAGAATGGATCGGATTCGACACGCTGCTGATGGTCCCAATGACTTTTAGCCCTCTCTTGATGTGTGAATTGTCTTGAATTCAAAGCTTCATCAGCCATATTTGCTGTACTGGGGGGCGTGGGTAATGGTCGCGGTAAAGTCGGTGGAGATATTGGGAAATTGCCGCTTCTATAATCTGATATCGATCGCATGATCTCTCTTGGCGAATTATCCGTGAAATGAATTACTACATCCTCAACGATATCGAATACCGGCTCATTCGAACTGAAATCCTCCTTAACCTCATAACTACTGTCCTTAGTTATCATAGGTATACTCTTTGAGCTTGAGCTCACCGAGTTGCTCAACATAGGAGAAGGGCTCCGGATCATAGTTCTAGAGGCCTTTACAAATGCCGTTTTGGGCAACGGCTCAAAAGATGAATCTCTGATGGAACTTTTCCTTGATATATTTGAGGCATTCCTAAGATCATTTGCTGATGATGCACGTTTAAATTTCCTCAGATCTTTCGAGCTATCATCCACCAACAGATCCCCTGCCGACTTCGTCCATCCCGCCGGCGTGGAAGGTGCTGGCAAAGCAGATTGCATATCCACAACACATGCTTCACCATAGACAACGTTGGATGTAGAAAATGAGGTCTCGTCATCTTGAGAGATATATTCAAAGTAATCCTTATCCTCGTCAATGTCCGTATTTTGTTGCGTTGAATATCTACTTCTTGGCACTGGAAAATATGGTTTCGAGCTCGATGGAGGTTGAGGGCCAAATGTGCTACTGTTCTGGCTAAGTCGACTACCTTCTCTATTGGGTTGACTTAGCATGGGCTCAGAAGGTATCGAAAGTATCGTCGTCCGGATATCATCTCCAATTTGGAATTTCCACGATGATGGTTCTGGTGTGTTTGTTCTAGATTCTCCAGCAATACGTATAATTTGAAGGCCGCTATCATCCCTACTTCTCAAACCATTGGCTCTATGTATTCCTTTCCCTTCAATATTGTTCTCATGCCCTGGCAGGTCTTTTGCGCGTAATGTCGCTGCGCTTCTCGTACTTCTTAAATCCAACATCTTCGGTAACTTCGCGCGAGTTCTCACTGCTGCTTTTCCCGGTCCTGGATCAGGAATAGTGTTTGAAGACTTGAAATTTCTAAAAAGACCTGCTACTCCATCTTTGACAATATCATGAAAGATAATCTCTGCTTCTGCGAAGTTTCCATACGTGAGCCTTTGGGATATTCTAGCAACGCATATTGCTCGAGCACTAACACTACCACCGTTCAAAAATGCCAATTTTGATTGAGGCGATGATCGTAGAAATGACCTCGCTTCTTCGTTTCGTTGTGCAAGAGCGATATAAACATCGCGGATAAATGCTCGAGCTTCAAATGGTTCTCCTTTGTGGTCTTCACTTAAATAATGATCGAGAGGCGCAACGATAAGAATCATATGCGAGTGTGGAAGAAGTCGTAGTTGTGTTGTTATGGTATTTATGTTTCCCTCTAATGCAACCAGCTTTCCAACACTCATGTTCTCGTCCGAGGGTATTGGTGTCATTTTGGAGATTGAATTATGAGTTTTGGGATTGGTCTCCTTCGTTGATAATGTTTGCTACACATTCATTCAGGAAACTCAAAGTACAAAATAGTTTATGGACACAATTGAACAAGAGATGTATATAATTTTTACAGTCAACGGTAGGAAATGAGATAGCTAAACAGGTAAAAAAAAAATGATATGAAAGTCTGTTATAAATTGGAATTTGGAGATCGTGGAGGCCACTAGACCTTTTACCACTGCCACCATCCGAGGACGGAATCGCACGCTACCAAGAGTGTAAGGGGTCCGGCGTTTAGATGGCGTAAGTGATACCGAAGAGATACATTTTGACTCTTTGAGGCCATCTTGATTCCATTTTGGTACCAGTTGAGTCTCGACTGATCTCCACCAGGATGTAGATTAAGGTTTGAAAGTCTGTTATTTCGAATGGTTATTGGCCAATCATTAATTATTGGTAGATCGCTTCTTATACTCCGTGCGCTAATAGATGGGATCGGCACGAAGCCAAAACTAGCTGGAACGGACCGTATTGGTGGGATATTACACGCCACGCACGAAATCTTCGTCGGCTGTGCTTGCTTATTCGATAGAGATGGACTTTCACTACGTGTTGACTGACGTATCATTTGCGATCTCCTGTGAGCTTTCTGGCAATCGCTATCTAGACATCCAATCCAATTTGAGCTTCACATCAGGTGTACACAAAGTAAAGAGGGTAGATAGCAAGAAACCACTTATTAGGTAGGTACCTCACTAACTCGCTCTGCTTGAGGTACTTTCGGTCGTGCGTTAATGTCTAAGTTACCATAATACAAGGACAAAGGGCACTAATCGTACACCGTGTGTTTTCTTGGCTCAATTGGGGGAAGGTTCTCCCCAGTAATGCTACTCCGTACAATTGACTGACCGAATGAGTAAGAGTCCAGTCTCACACTATTTATCGATTCAAATAATGAGACTAGGGGCAAGGATTAGAAATCTGGAGTACATTGGTAGCCCACATGTTTTACAGCATGTCTGCACATCATGACGTAGGGGAGTGTGAAAAAGGAAATATTGTAAAGTTGATATGAGATAGCTAACGGGGAAGTGTAGCCCTATGATCATGTAATAGCGTGGAATTTTCGATATATCGAAATGATCTATTTCACATCAGACAGTTAAAAAAGGCATTGCATCCGCTGTTCCCCGATGCGAGGAAAAATCGAGGATAATTGTCTACAGATGGTACTGCAATTGTGGTAGAGAAACAATATGCTCGCTGACCAATTTGGATCAAAGTACACAGAATTAGCTATCAAGCTTGCCGAATAAACTTTTTATCACCAAAGTAAAAATTACATAGCCTGAAATTTCAGAACTTGAAACATCCGATCTTGACTATCCGGAATATATAGTATACAGTCGGAGATTTTTTTTAAACAAGCGACTAACTAGATGAATTTGACCTAGTCGTTCAGTCGTACTTAGTCCTCGTCAGAGTCTAATAGCTCTGCTAACTCTGCTTCTTCTTCTGCAGTCATTAGGCCTTTTTTAGGCTCGACTTTCTCTTCCTTCACTACTCCTTTAGCATTCTCTTCGCGTTCGAGGCGTGCCTTTTCGAGCTCCCCTTTGGTGAGTCCCCAAATTCTTACGGTACCATCGATACTGGTACTAATGGCTTGCTTTTCACCCTTCAGAACCACCAGGCCCGTAACTTCCTCATAATGACCATCATAAATATGCCACAATTTCCCGGTTGCCTTGTCCCAGATTTTCACATCTTCGTCTCTGCCTGCAGTCACAACCCATGTATCGGTTACAGCTACAGCACGAACATAGTCTCCATGCTCGTATGTTTCTTCTGTGCTCCAATTCTTCGCTCTTGATAAACATTTAGCTGTACCATCGGCACTTGCAGTCCACAAATCCGTTTCCTCGTCATCGCCAGCAAATATGACCTGATAGACGCTTGTTTCATGCTCAAGGATCGTATCTCTAGTAGGCTTGCTCTGTGCCGGAACGTCTTCGGTAGTGTCAAGTATTTGAGATGCAGATGATAGACTAATGCGCCATCTTCGAATATGAGGATCACTACTTGAAGAAACGAGAACAATGGCGGTGTTTGTAGAGTCTTCGGGGTCCAGAACGAGGTCTTGTACTGCCATCATGGACTCACTCTTATCTCGCAGGGTATGCAATCGTTCACCAGTGGCGGTGTTCCATACCATGATTTTGGCATCAGCACCACCAGATATTAAACACTTGAAACGGTGTCAGTACGCACATCTAACCTCAACTAAAGCGACGGAGCTTACATCCGTTCCCTCGATATTCACGCAGATAATTGCTTTGACAAAGTCCGAATGGCCCTTGAATTTCTTGCCCAGCTCTTTGCTTTCCCTATTCCAACTCCAAATTTGTTTGTCCCAACATCCCGCGAAAACTGTGTTACCACCATGGCCTCCGATGGCTACTGAAGTGACTGGCGCAGCTGGCCCTCGATAAACTGTTTTTGTATCTCTAGTCTAATAGTGAGGTTAGATAATGCCTAGGATAGTTGCATGACCCTAGATAATTATCGTACCTACTTCAGTATTGACCTTCCGTACGCAACCAGCACTTTCTGCGATATAAATGCATTGGGAGGAAAATGGGTCTGGAATCAAGCTCAGAATCTTTGATTGTAAAACAATAGGGTTTCTATTCTTGTTGCCCGACTTTGCAGCTCTACGTGCTCGTGTAGATTCAGATGCGTCAGTCTGGAAAAAGTGGCCTGGATCCGTTGATCGAGACATGATTGATATAAAATGTAATGAAGGAGCAGTTTGTATGTTATATGCCTATATTAATACAATAAATATAGTGGGGGTTCATCATCCCGGGCATTCGAAATTCAATCATACCTAAATTACCGGGGTAGCTACTCGTAAAGTGTAATTTACGCCGACACGCGATTTCCTTATCCAAGTCGCGTAATCTATTCAGCACTCACAACTTCATAGCGGTCCATTTTGATCCATAACAAATGTTCTGAAAAACTATCCTGACTGCAACATCTCAATTAAGATGGCTTCCACAACCCAGGTTAACCTACGGCCCAGGCCGGCTCATACTTCTGGGCCAACTTATCTTTCGTATACCCCAAATGGAACAAAACTGGTCACAATTGGTTCCAATAACACAATTAGAGTATACAAGACTGGGTCGGATGTAGAACCTACAAATATTGATGACTGTCAAGAGCAGAATATGGCAGTTGATTCAACAGTAGGGCTCCAAAAATATGTGAAGAATGTTATGTTAATTTTGCTTCAAGAATGAATTTTTCGTCGCAGGCTCTGAAGATGGAACTGTTAGCAAATATTCCCTCGATTCGATGACATTCGACAAATTCCTTATGCGCTGTTCGTTGCCAGTCCGGGACGTTGCGATATCACCGAATGGGAAATGGTGCGCCGTTGCCAGTGACGAACTGACCGTCAAAATCGTGAATACAAACGATGTAAACCATACAATGTACCTCAGAGATCAGCAGAAGCCTGTAAAGCACGTATCCTTCGATCCAAGCAATAAATTTGTAACTCTATCATGTACGGACGGTATGATATACGTTTATTCATTGTTAAACGAGGATCCTGAGCTTGTGCGGACAATCGATGGAATTATTAGGGCCGTTGAGACGGATGATGAAATTAGTTCAAAAGTCGCATGGCATCCGGATGGCAGAGCATTCGCTGCACCGACTGCAACAAGAGATATTCAAGTCATGTCCAAGAGTGACTGGGAGAAACAGCGTATCTTCGCAGATGGTCATACCGGAGATATCACAGCATTGGCTTGGTCGCCAAACGGAGCAATGCTTGCATCGGCTGGTAAAGATAAAAAGATAATACTTTGGGAGACCAAAACACAAAAGATCATTGCTACTTATGACTACGCAAATGTTATGGATTTATCCTGGCATCCCACAGACAACTTGCTCTCATTCACGAACTCGGATGTAGAAGTCTATATTTTTCAAGATTTTGTACCCAGTGAGCATGTTCACCTAGTCAAATTAGGACGCCAACCAGCCCCTTTTGTACATGATCCCTTGTCAGAAATATCAAATAATGCACGGCGACCGAACGCAAATGGCACCAAAGATATGCCCCTTCGAGGCGTCCGGCGTGGCTCCCCCGACAGTTTGGATGACATCCTTGGGTCTGATATCATGGGGGATGAAGATGACTTTGTTATCGATGACGATGGCGCTGGTTACGCACTCGGATTGAATGGTAATGGCAAGAGACCTGCGGACGATGTGGATTCTTACGGGGTCTTTAGGAATAAGAGGCGTGCACAATCATGGGAACCACAATATCACGAGTCATTCCAGCCTGGTAGTACTCCTTGGCGGGGAGATCGAAAGTATCTTTGTCTCAATCTTATTGGGTTTATTTGGACGATTGACCAGGGTGATTATCATCAAATAAGCGCAGAATTCTACGATCGCGAAACTTACCGCGATTTTCGCTTTACGGACTATTTACTGTATGATAAAGCCTGTCTAAACGAGAATGGCTCTCTTTACTCTTGCCCTTCCGGCAATGGCCATCCAGCAACGATATTATATCGCCCCCATGAATCCTGGACTAGTGGTACAAATCGTGTGGAATGGCAAACAGAGCTTCCTAAAGATGAGGAAGTGAGTGCCATTGCACTTAGCGATTCTTTTGTCACAGTCACTACCACCAAAAATTATGTACGCATATACACACTTTTCGGAATACCATTCAGAGTATATAGACAAAAGAGTAGTCCTATGGTTACCTGCGCGAGTTGGAGGGACTATGTTCTTACTTTGGGGAATGGTCCCGTAGGTGCGGATGGTAATACCAAACTACTGTATACCATACAAAACATTAAAAGAGACGAAATTTGCCAAAATGAGGATGTCGTAGCCTTTCCAGATGGCGAGACAGTCAAAAGTGTTTTCTTTTCAGACAACGGGGTAAGCGCACATTCCGAATCATGGTAATTATATTCACTTCGCTGACTCAAATCTTCAGGATCCATGTATTTACGACTCTACCGGAACACTACTAACTCTTGTCCACTGGCGTGAGCCATCACAGGCAAGCTGGGTTCCTCTCCTTGATACGAAACTTCTTTCTCGTCTCGCAAGTGGGCGTAAGACAGAGACATATTTCCCCGTGGCGGTGTCAGACAACAAATTCCATTGCATTATCTTGAAAGGTGATGACAAATATCCTTACTTCCCTCGTCCGCTACTCTCCGAGTTTGATTTCCAGATACCCATTTCCTCACATTCAAAGCCTGATAATGGGGACGATGATGACGATGAGATGGGTGCAGATGAAATGAAGAAATTAGAAGGAGAATTCGCTCTCAAGAGCATTCTTTCAATATTAAAGTCAGATCTTGTCAAATCTACTGCAAGCACAAGGGCAGAACGAGAAGAGTTATTAACCATGGATGTCGAAATTGACAAGACACTTTTAAGGATGATGATGGCGGAATGTATAGAAGGCGAGGAAAGAGGTATGAGGGCATTGGAGATGGTGCAATTGATGAAGGATAGGACAGGTAAATTTATCGAGGCAGCAGGGAAAGTAGCAGATAAATACGACAGGACGATTTTAGGAGAAAAAATCAGGGAGTTAGGTGAGGAGAGACTGTTGGAGATGGATGAGGACTAAATAACTGATGGGCTCATGAAGGCATCACAAATGCATTTGCACGAATTGTAGGATACCAAATGATTTAAATATTTAAGAAGCTTAAAAGTGATTCTCACAATAGCCGATCAGGAGCAGATACCTTCATGGTACTCTCTAAGGTCTGAATTTGAGTGCGATGATTGAAAGATCGCTTAAGCTTAGATGCTCTTTTAATCTTAGTCTACCATCTATGGATATAGAAAGCATTTGTAATAGCCTCTATTTCGCTGAAGACATTCAAATTCACATCAAATACCTAGTCAGCAAGTGTCTAGATTCAGCCATTTTCACGTGAATTCAATTCAGATTGTACGTAGAAATATGTACAATATTGATTTCATTGGCCATTTTGATGTTGTCTGTTAAACGTGGGGTACCTCGTGTACTCGCTTGGGTGCGATCCGCGATAACATAACACTCTTCAATAATCTTTTATGAAGAATAGTTCTACGGTGTGTGTATGCATTACTTGTCTTATCAACCACTAGGTATGAGGAAAACCCTATGCAGGAATTGTGAAGCCTTATCGTATATGTATGGAGTGGAGAAGCGAAGAACGCAATGCCAACAAGATGGGGGTTGAACAATATGCTGGTGATATGGCATTGGATCGACTAGATTCTAGACTAACTAGACCTTTCATAAGAAGACAGCAAAGCATGAGAAAATTTTTAATCTATCCAAAATGGAAAGGTGCCCTAGGACTGGAAGAGAATTTTTGAACAAAGAGGCCTTGCATTAGCCGTCAAGAGAAAGTTATGATATTTAATACATTGTCTAGCACTGGATTAAGGGCGAGCACCTAGATAATGAAACAATATTCATATTTCCATTCATAAATTGGGTTTCAATTTTGGATTTGAATGACTGTGAATAACTACCTAGTAGAGTAGTTGGAAAGGATCAGATGAAATGGAGGGGTTGTCTGAGTGTGAAATTCCTACTCGCAGATTGGAGAGATGAGTGAAGATTAATAAAGATTGATGATCGAAGATTGCCCTGGTCTACCAAGTGATGATGAATTGGATTGAATGAATGAGATAAAATGATTAGATTGATTTCGTGCCTGTGGCGTATCGATCGATCAAGCCACACCACACTGTATGGATGTGGCTAAAACGTAACTGTAGCCGATTCTTTTCGATGTATTACCTTGGTAAATTATATGAATGAAGTGAACCCGGGAAAGAGTAAATAAATTCTATTTTCAACCTCAAATAGCTACGGAATTCCCTGCTATTGGGTCTTGATATACCAAAGAGCCTCCTTATACCTTCTTGATTTAGATATTATCATCACGCGCCAGACTCAGATATCATCTCTCTATCTTGTGTTCGTCGACACCGAACGCGATATTTCTTAAAAACTTAGCTTCAACATCTTTCCCCTCTAGGCACATCTTGGTTACCCCTCGACAACAACGCAATGGCTGCTCTTGGTGAGGATTTGCTCGGGATAGTTAACAAGCTTCAAGATCTTGTGTTTAACACTATTGGCAATGATAGCTTAGATCTCCCACAGATTGTACCGTACTCTCTCAAACATGCTGCGAAAACTGGCACTGATATCAATTTCTAGGTAGTCGTTGGCTCCCAATCCTCTGGAAAATCATCCGTTCTCGAGAACATCGTCGGTCGAGATTTCCTTCCCCGTGGTAGTGGGATTGTCACCCGTAGACCCCTCATTCTACAACTTATCAATGTACCCTCAGAGGAAGAAGATGCACCAGAAGCGCACACAGCAGCGAGTGTGGCTACACAACCAGAATGGGCCGAGTTTCATCATATCCCAAATAGGAGATTTACAGAATTTCAGGATGTGAAGAGGGAAATCGAGAACGAAACGGCGAGAATAGCTGGAAACAACAAGGGGATTAATAGATCACCCATCAACCTTAAGATTTACTCGCCCCATGTTCTTAGCTTGACTTTGGTCGATCTGCCAGGACTAACCAAGGTAAATTCCTTTCATTCTTTACGTTTCAAGCAAGAGGGTGAGGTTTTGACTGTTTGCAGGTTCCTATTGGAGATCAACCCACAGATATCGAAAAGCAGACCCGAAATCTGATATCGGAATACATTGCGAAACCAAACAGTATCATTTTGGCGGTATCCCCAGCAAACGTTGATATTGTCAACTTAGAGGCTCTAAAACTTGCCAGGCATGTCGATCCTCTTGGCCGAAGATCTATTGGAGTTCTCACAAAAATAGACCTTATGGACCATGGTACAAACGCTATGGATATTCTGTCGGGCAGAGTCTACCCCCTTAAGCTGGGATTTATCGGTGTCGTCAACCGATCGCAACAAGATATCCAAGGGAACAAGACCCTTTCCGAGGCGTTGAAGTCAGAAGCGGACTTCTTCAAACACCACCCTGCATATCGAAATATGGCAAATCGATGCGGAACTCAATTCTTGGCAAAAAGTCTCAACACTACTTTGATGGCGCATATCCGAGAGAGATTACCTGATATCAAAGCTCGTTTGAACACCCTCATGGGACAAACACAACAAGAGCTTGCTAGTTATGGGGATATGCATTTCAGTGGCAAGGAACATAAAGGTGCATTGATTTTACAATTGATGACTAGATTCGCATCTTCTTTCATTGCATCCATTGATGGTACCTCAACAGAGATCTCGACCAAGGAATTGTGCGGAGGAGCCAGAATATACTATATCTTCAATTCCGTTTTTGGTAATTCATTAGAAACTATAGACCCAACGACAAATCTTTCCGCCCTAGATATCCGAACAGCAATCCGAAATTCGACCGGTCCACGACCTAGCCTATTCGTACCCGAGCTCGCATTCGATCTTTTAGTCAAGCCACAAATCAAGTTATTGGAGGTTCCTAGTCAAAGATGCGTGGAACTAGTTTACGAAGAGCTGATTAAGATATGCCATACTTGTGGCTCAACTGAACTTACCAGATTCCCCAGACTCCAGACCAAGCTTATCGAGGTGGTCTCTGATCTGTTGCGCGAACGTCTTGGCCCAGCTTCTCAATATGTGGAGTCTCTTATCTCCATTCAAAGGGCTTATATCAACACAAATCATCCCAATTTCCTTGGCGCAGCTGCAGCAATGAGTAACGTTGTTTCTAATAAGCAAGAAAAGGAGAGGAGAAGGTTGATCCAGGAAGAAAAGGAGAGAAAGGAGCACAGACGCCGAAAGGAGCTTGAAGCTGCAAATGGCGGGGAAACTCCAGAAGAAGGAGAAGACGCTGTTCCCGAAAAGCTCGAAAACTTACCCCACCGAAAACATCTCCAAAAAACATCTCGAAGCATGTCACCTGCAATCCGGGAAAACGGTACAAGCGCCATGGTATCATCAATGAACGGACTTCGTGGAGGATCACCACCAAGGTTCAACGGCCAGGCAGCTGGTGGTGCTCGTGATTCGTTCTTGAACTACTTCTTTGGCAAAGACGGTGGTTTGCCTGGTGGAGCAGGTGTCCCACAAGCATCTTCGTCAGCCCAAATGATGGGAAATCCAAACCTTGGCAGACACGTGAGCCAAAGCGCAGAACCAAGTATTACACAAAGTATCAGGCGGCAGGAAGAACGTCCTGTTCAAAGAACACCAGCCCAGCAAGCTCGTGAGGATGATTACGAGCTCGGACGTGCACAGAGAGATTACAATTACTATTCTCCATTTGTAAGTTCCGCATTCTATTCAATACCACTAAATTATAAACCAAAACTAACACTAAACCTCAGGGAAATAACGCCGAGCCAGCACTCACAGACCGCGAAGCCATGGAAACCGAACTCATCCGTGCCCTTATTTCATCTTACTTCAACATTGTCCGTGAATCAATAGCAGACCAAGTCCTCAAAGCCGTCATGCATCTACTGGTCAATCACTCTAAAGACGTGGTCCAAAACCGTCTGGTTAGCGAATTGTATCGTGAAGACTTATTCGGCGAGCTCCTCTACGAAGATGATGCAGTGAAGAAGGAGAGAGAGAAGTGCGAGAAGTTGTTGAGGACGTACAGGGAAGCTGCGAAGATTGTAGGAGAAGTGGGTATTTAAGAGGTTGAGGTTCAGAGCGCAGGATAAAAATATAGATGGATGTGATGATGACACGCAATGCAATTTCATGAACTGCTCATGATGGTTTGGGGGGCACAAAGGGATTGGTGATAGGTGTTGATGGATAGGTTTGGTGATGGATATGAAAAGAAAACGAACGCCGACGAGATCAATACTTGTAGACTACACACAAAGCTCCTACTCTGCATTGTCTGCACTACTTACGGAACATGGAACGAAAAACGAACTGTAATTTTTTCCTACTTCAGAAGCATTATCTCTGACTTCTTGATATTTTTGTCGTTACACTCACTGTACTCTATGCAAGCCATTGTGTTCCTATTCTCTTCTCTCTGGGGATTTTTATGTTAGATGACTGTGGATGACAATGAATCCAATAGCGAGCATAGTTCTACACAGCGAATAAGATATGATAAAAGGCAGTTAACCCCTTTCGAATTATGATGTTTCACTTTTGATGCGAACTAGAGTGATTCATGTACTTTGAATATTATGTGAACTTATACCATCTATCCAAATTTGGCCAGAAGACGATGGGAACTGATAGGGCAAAGTAAAAAAGAGCAGAAAAGAGAATAGTAGAGCAGACTCATTCTTAGTCTTAACTTAAATTTCTACCATCCTTCCTATAGACAAGTCGCACTGCAGAATGAAATCCCATAGCAGATATCATCTAAGTCTGAGCATAGTCTGGACCACTTTTGAGCCGCTAATCGGACTGTCAGATTAGTTGTGAGGCTCAGATAAATCTGACCTAAGTGTGGGAACTATTCTGTCTATTAAGTCATGCTATGTAAATTTTTACGAGGATGAAGCAAAAGTAAGCATGAACCATAAGAAGAGATAACAGGATATTCATCACAACCTGAAAAATGAGTCAGATATCACAATCATCGTAAGCTCAAAGTCAAAGACTTGATATTTTGGAGTTCAATGCGTTTTAGAGAAATGTAATATAGAGATCGCGTACGGCATATGTTGAAGCTCTCTAAAAGAAAGCAGAAAGACATCTTAAAAGATAATCAATCAACAATTTTGAAACTTATATGAAATTCAAAACGCCGCCGCATAAATCCATAGATACAGAGAAGGCTCCTTGTGAGATAATTCATGATCTATCTGAGAATGCAGGAAATCGTAAACCATTAAAACAATTATTTAGTATCTTGAGTCATTATCGTAGCAAAATAGTATTCGTCCATCCCAAACCTAAAGCTGTATAAGGAGTGTTGCACAAATAAAAGAGACGCTTGCTTAGCAGAAAGTATTGCGAGAAGCTCTAAAGAACAAGTCAGTCGCGACGAGCAATGTATGTAGAGCGTTCATACCTTAGTTGCAGCACATCTAGTAGCAGATTTGGAATTCGAAAAAGATACAGTCTCAGATGCCTCGAGCCCACTCATGATCACTATAACCACCATACTCAACACTGAAATAAGAATTTTCAGAGCGGTCGAGGAGTTCCAGGCGTAATTCAATAATCGACTCCTTAATGCGCTATGTAAAATCAGCTAAAACCCAGACTTTTGATGGTATGTTGTGAACTCACATCGCGGCATAGCTCTGGGAATCGCTTCAAGATGAACGAAGTGATTTCGCGTGTAGTGTATCGAGGTTGTAGTGCCTCTTGCCTTGGAACTTTTCCTTGAACCATTGGAGCATGAGTAGACATATACGCAATGCAACGGTCATGCTTGTCAGACCAACCTAGTGGCAAGCCACAGCTGGGGACGCTCTTGTTGACGAGTTCAGGTCCAGGAACACGAAAATAAGTGAGCAGGTTATATGTCTTATCCTAAGCAGATATAGTTGTAAGTCTGGGTTACTACAACAGCAAATTTTTAGCAAATACACTCATGCTTACCTCAGTAGGTGGCAGATGAAGACCAGGTCCAAGTGACATTGCTGGATTTTGAAGGAGTTTCTCGCGAGCTTCACCAGCGCTAGCTCCGTTATAGGTAGCTTCGAGGGCGCGTCTGCGATCTTCAGATAGGACAACGGCTGCGTCGACTGCTGCTGCTGCTGCTTCGGCTTCTCTCTTCTTGCGTCTACTCAAGGGACGAGGAGGAGTGCCATTCTCATTTTCTGTGACAATATCAGATTTGGTTTGTTTGTATTGCTAAAACATGAATAGGATGAAGTGTTGATACTATTGTTGTTAATTCGGGTGATAAAGGTACTCACGATTGAATGGTGTCATCTAACCTTGTTGTTAGTAATTTTGGGTGTCGCGCAAAGGATAGAGAACCACATACCGGCATCATAACTTGCGCCATGATGAAAGCTTGTACTTTATAGAATTGGTTAGCGAACTAATACAGTATCAGACGTGGTTCAGACGCATGGACATGGTCCCTTAAAGTTAAGATCGAGAGAGAGCTCACATACCGAAAAATGTGTTTTGAGATTCGATTCAGATGGGAAAAGAGGAGATATGATCTAATATTATGCTTCAGCATGCCAGGTCAACAAACAGTGAAGTTGAGGGAATAGGATGGTATATCCATGTGTATTGTGTTTAGTTTTTGGCTGTTCTTGATAAACACCAAAACATTGTAGTGGCGGTGATGGTGGTCAAACCCAGAATACAAATTCTGGAGAAACTGGGGGGCAGAGGCAGGAGGAGACTTACACTCTTCGAGATATTCTTGGCGTGTTGAATGTACGGAAAGCCGTGGTCTTTTGGTAAAAAATGTAAAAGAGCCACAAGAGAGATCGCAATTAAGAAAAAACGTTGGGTTTAATCTAGGTAAGTGTTGTGGGAGAACAAACTTGTCGGTCGAAGTTGAAAATTTGAGAGGATGAACGCGGCTGGTGGAAGAGGAAGCTAAACTGTGTTGTCACCAAACACGGCAATAACATCAGATATCGACCGACGTGGGGGTATATATTGGAGAATAGTATAGGATGAGGGTTTAAAAAAGGTCGAATGTACAATCTTGAAGTAATGTAAAGGTAAAGAGGAGTTAACTCGAGGTGCCTTGACGTTGAAAGATGTAATCCACTGCTACCAATGATCAGATTGTGTTTGATACAATATTAAGAAACCAATCACAATGGAGGAAAGTAAACAAATTCAATGTTGGAAGTTCAAAACATGGAGAGCTGAAAAGTAAACTAAGACAGGTTATTCAGGTCGGCATGGCAATGGAGAAAAGTTCTTTCAACATCCTCGAGCTACAACCTGAACACTCAATATACCTTGTTGATCACAGTGGTGACTTTTGAGAAGTAGTTTTGGAATGATCCCCTGGTAAATAACAAAGAAGAAGTCAAGATGAATCTTTTAATCTCATGGTAGTATTTCAGGTTCCAAAGCTGTCTTTTCCTTCCAAAGTCCTATGAAAGAATTGCAAGATTAGGAATGAAGAAGGTAAGATACTCGATGAAACAAGCTATATGTTGGTACACATGCTAAATACTGATAAACTACTTCAATCCCATATTATGGAAAGCTCGAACCCTTCCAACTTACTACAGTTGGAAAGAGCTATCTCGCCTTGGAGTTGTTTTTCCAAAAGGGGCAATGGTCCTCACCCAGCAAACCTCAAAAAAAGAATTGGCCCAATTAAAATTCTAGTGTAAAGCTTTGCATATGAACACACTAGCGTTCATACCCATTTCTTCACGATTCCCTGGCATACAGATGGAGTAGGGCCAGCATAGTAGTTGTTCTCAAATATCTCTTGAAGCTAGAAATCACGAACTCTTCCTTGCATACCTCATACATATGATGCAACTCTCTTACATCATCAGTCACCACAACAGACCGCTCACTCTTTCTATATTCAATCATTGTCAGTCAAATTTCTAGTCTTATAGAAAGTAACTTATTTTCATTGTTGAAAGAATGGATTAGAGGTACAGATCAAGTCGAATACAAGAAGAAAATATACACACCATCGGCCCTTCCAACCTCCGACTTTCCTGGACGTCAATTGTCCACAAATGGGACACAGCTTAGCTGATGAACCTCGATCTAATGATTCCTTTCTCTAGATATTGCAGATACTCCTTTCTTTACCGAGTAATCCTCCAAAATCCCTCGACGCTTTTCTCACTCAAATGATATATTGCACAAGAACTGCTGACATGACCATATATATATTCATTCTTACACTTTCTCTTCCTGGACAGCCATCCGTTCCTTAAGGACTTCCGCGATGCGTCATCATCAGGTGAAAAACACGAAGGAAAATTTGATTACAGCTACACATGTGTTCCGCGGCTTCATGCAGCCGTAACACTCATCTATCGGCGGATGCAACCCAATTTCAACCACCCAACCATTTCCCATGCCCCCCTTATGTTGGGGAACCGTGGGTTCTTTGCCAGTTTACTTTGGGAAAACAACATAGGGCGCCCCGGAAAATGTAATGAATGCATGGCAAAAGAGATTGTAGAATGTGAGAAGAGTTCAACTTTATTTCTGTGAAAGATTGTTCATTGACTTCATTCAATTTGAGCACTTTTTAATAATCTTCAAGTGCGGAAAAACACAGTGCAAATAATACACAGAGCCTCTAAATTGACATGGCCCCCATTGCATATCTTTGGTTGTACAAACGCCTTCCTTCCAGAAAGATTGCACTTATGCCTACTAACTTAAATGCAATTACAACTTTTTAGAACTCTATGCAAAGCTAACTTATCACCTTTATTCCAATGTCTTTCTAAGATCGACCGGTAATTTTGCTAAGTATCGAACCGTTAGCACCCTTTGGTTTGTCGAATACACCCAAGAGTGACTTCCAAACGGCGCCGGGCTCTTGTGAAGCGTCAATTCCACTCCAGATGCCAGTCTTTTGGTAATAACCAACGACAGGGGCAGTTTGAGCGTGGTAGGTAACAAGTCTCTTCTTTAAAGCTTCAGCATTGTCGTCGGATCTTGAGACCAATGGTTCACCAGTGATATCGTCCTTCATGTCTGCCTTAGGTGGGTTGAATATTCTGTGATACGATCGGCCAGAGGCTGGGTGCACCAAACTTCCAGTAATGCGGGATACGAGAAGACTATCGTCAATTTGAAGTTCAACTGCGTGTTGTAGCTTTTGGTTGCGCTCTGCAAGCATGGCATCCAAGCGCTCTGCTTGCACGACTGTACGTGGGAAACCATCAAGAATAAATCTATGTTTCACGTCAGAACGAGCTTTTTTCTTTAATAATCTCCGACAGCACTTACCCTCCCTTGCACTCTGAGTTGCCCTCAAGTTCGGCCTTGATCATGCCAATAACAATTTCATCGCTGACGAGACCACCTTGATCCATGATCTTCTTAGCTTCCCGGCCCAATGGTGTCTTCTTCGCAACTTGTGATCGCAACATATCTCCAGTAGCCTAAACTAGCATTAGTATTGCCTTTTTCCCGGAAGTAGAATAGCTTACCAAATGACAGCATGAGAATCTCTCCTTAATCTTAGGAGCTTGAGTTCCCTTGCCTGTGCAAAACAGTTTAGCTGATGCCTCCCATTTGCTTACACACCACGATTGCAAGACCAGCAAACTCATGAATACGTACCAGCACCGGGAGGACCCATAAGAATCATTCTGACGCTCTCAGAAGGAGATGGTGCTGGGCCACCAGCCGCATGCGCAAGCTTGTCTTCGAGCTCCTTGACCCTCGACTCGAGTTTGTTGACCAAGTCATGGAGGGTCTGCGAGGCATCATCGCCAATTGGTGCCATATTGAACTAATGGGGTGAAGGAAAACGAAACAAAGGTATGGGGAATAATCCAAAATATACAGATTGTAGAGTGGAGAGAGTTAGAAGAAAAAGATTCGCAAGCCTTGAACGCGAGGGAGTGGGAATGGTAATGGAAATGTTATAATGAATATAGAGCACTGTAAATCTAGCTTGTTCTGTCGAGCGTCAACCGGTTGGTCGGAAAAAATTCACCGGGATATCCCCTCAGTGTATCAAGCCAAGAATCTCTCAACAAGAAGAGGAAGAAGAAGATATAAATATTTTATAAAGGGAAAATCGATGGCATTTATATCATAAGGGACCCGAGTGAGGTCTTATCTTTACAGTAGCTAGCTATTTAGTATATCGAAGTATGTCTGGTTAGATATTTCACCGGACCTTCACAAATTTATCTTGGTTGTAATACAATACATTCTTTGAAGTTTAAGCTCCTGGAACTCCTTCTGTGTCTGCAAAGTGAAGTCCGTCCGAGGTTCTTTTGGATGACACGGGACGGGCCAGTATTCTTACATCACCAGCAATATCTCATAATTTCCTATGAAAGATATACAGTACCGGTACTGTATAATTTCAACCTTGTGACGGTCGGTATCCTACATCCGACCTATCCTTCCTGTCCACAATTGACATTTACCTCATCGTACCTTCTTTCCTGCGAGACCAACTCCCGCCCTTCCGCCCGCCACTACCCAAAGTGCCTGCTGTGTGACACGTGATAACGTCTCGATTCGGTTTGGAGCTAAGCACCGGGTGCCAGGCAAGCTCTGGCCGCGAATACCTAAGAATATCAGCCTTGTCAACAATTGTTCCATTATTCCATAACGACCAACCTCTACAAATCTAAATTCATCATGCCTGCTACTACAGCAGAAACCCTCTCCCTCGTTTCGAGAACTGTATCAGTTGCGCCGCTGGTATTACTCTCTGCAGCAGATCATTATGGACGGTCAGAAAGTAAAGGCACGCGCAGAGTGGTTGGAGTTCTGTTAGGACAGATTGAAGGAAAGAATGTACGAGTTTCCAACAGTTTTGCTGGTATGTCGACTCCCTTCAACATGCTCGTTTGAGCTTGGTCTGATGTTCTATACCATACTAATAGCAATCTCAAATAGTTCCATTCGAAGAAGATGAGAAAGATCCATCAGTATGGTTTTTGGACCACAACTACGTCGAATCGATGAATGACATGTTCAAGAAGATCAATGCAAAGGAGAAGCTGATAGGATGGTATCATTCTGGGCCTAAGCTAAGAGCTTCAGATTTGGAGGTCAATGAGTTGTTCAAAAGATATTCATCCAACCCATTACTCGTGATTATCAATTGTCAGCCAACAGACAGCGGCGTACCAACAGATGCCTACTTTGCGGTATAGGAGATTAAAGATGTAAGTTCATTATCTCATGAAAAGGCAATTGGTCAAGCTCTAACATTATCTAAGGACGGCACAACTACTTCCAAGACTTTCGTATACACACCAACGATCATCGAGGCTGAGGAGGCTGAAGAAATCGGAGTTGAACATTTACTTAGAGATATTAGAGATGTGGCGGTTGGTACTCTTTCAACACGAATCACAAGCCAAGTACAATCATTGCAAGGACTACACGCACGATTACGAGATATTGGTCAATATTTACAAAACGTCCTCGATGGAACTTTACCAGTCAACCACGCCATTCTAGGCAACCTCCAAGATGTTTTCAACCTCCTCCCTAATTTATCTACACCCAAAGCCTCCTCTCACATCCCTAACGGCGCCGATGCACCTGTTGAGAATAACAGCGAACTGGCACATGCTATGAGCATAAAGACCAACGATCAATTGATGGCTATCTACTTAAGTAGTTTGATCCGCGCCATCACCGCCTTCCACGACCTTATCGAAAATAAAATCCAAAATAGACAACAACAAGAGGAGAAAGAAGCCAAAAAGGATGAAGCCAAAGATGAGAAGGACAAGAAGATTGAAGGAATTAATGGTGTAAATGGGGATGCTAAGGAGGGCAAAGAAGTGGAAAAGGAGAAAGAGGATAAGGAAAAGAAGAAGTGATGACGAACAATTGGGGAGTTGGTGAATATCTTTGGGTGTTTATGAGGTACGGGCATTCAGATTGGGGCATGACATAGGACATTTGAGTTGAGCGTGAGAATTGATATGTCATTGTATCATAATTGCATAGCTTGCGAGTAATAGCAGCCGTGGAAAAATTTCAGCGTGATTTTACCACTTTGCATGTGCTCGCTCATTGATGTTTTTTCCTGAATCCAGAAGCAACCGAGCTCTCTACTTTCTGTTTGATTCTAGTGTTCAAATTCACACACTCATTTTGAAAGATATCAGATAGTTTCAACTCCCATGCGCCAACCGACACTCCAACCTTAATCTTAGGCGACACATCCCTCATCACGCTCTTCTTTTCCCCGCCGTATTTACTCTACATCTCCCCCGCTCCTAACGTCTCTCCTCCAATAACCCATATCCCATAGGCCACCCCAATTCTCCAACCCCCCTCAAACATCCAAGCCACCTATTTCCTCCCTCCCCACAACCCTCTCTCGTACATACGTCCCTAGCACATCACCCCACCTTTCCACCAACAAACACGCCAACAAATGTTTACAAATAGGTACTTGGGATGTTTTCGCCCAGCCTCCATATTGCCACTTTTCTTCCTCTTCCTTTGCCTTTCCCTTTTCCTTCTCCTTCTCCATTGAAACTGAACATTCCTCATCTGGAGAGATCTCCAAGCCCCATGAAAAATAAGAAGTAGACGAAGCAGAAGTGGAAATGTATGGATGGGAATGAGTAGAAGAGGAAGAAGAAGAAGAAGAAGCAGGAAAAGCAGAAAATGCAAAGGCGGCACAGCTACAGTTCCAGGCGTCCAGATGCACGGTGTATGTATTTTCTGCAGCTGCATGACCTGCTCCTGTACCTGCTCCGGATACAGAGCGTGAGGAGTGCCATTTGGGGGGTTGAGAGGAGCGCACTTGGTAAAGTGTTGTTGGCTTTGTTTTGAGGGGAGAGCGGTGGTTTGGGGTGAGAGGAGAAGGATTCTTGTTTGAGGATGTGGATATGGATGTGGATGGAGTGACTTTGGGGTTATAGGCGTCTTTGGCTGTCTCTCCTGCTTCTGTATCTTTGACTTCCATGCTCCTACTATTCTCTACCTCTTTCTGTCCTGCACCACTGAAGTTCTCCCCCATACTCCTTTTCTCTCCATCCCTCATATCTCCTGCCCCCTCCCTCTTACCAATTCCCTCCTCTACACCCCCCTCCCTTTTCAAAACTACCCTCCCCACCGCCCCTCTATCCAACAAATCCAAGGCGTGCAATAGCAATGGCGGAGGAAAAATAACATGGAGCGTCATCAATAATGCTTTTTTCTGTGCATCTAATTGCTTTAATGGATTTCGATCTTGATTTCCATTTTGATTTCCATCTCCATTCCCCCTCTCATTCTCCCTTGAAAATCTCTGAGTGTACGAGATGGAATCTGACGTTGCATTTGGGTCTGAGGTTTGTGTAGGAGAAGAAAAAGTAGGAGAAGTAAGACTGTTGAAGAGAGATGTCATGAAATCACGGGATGAAGGGAGTAAGGGGGATGCAGATGGAGATTGAGACGGGAGTAGAGGTGCAGCGTGATGGGTGGACATTGTGATGGGATGGGAATGGATGATATGAGATTGTTTTCATTAATGACTTTGGAGAAGTTCTATGATAGAAAGAAAATATAGAAATTGGATATATAGAGCTTATTCCGTTTAAATAGAAACCGGATATTTTCACGAGAGAGTTGAAGAGTTGACGTGGTGATACGATAAGATGTGGAAGTGTGCTCTATGTGCAATGAATGAGACTGGATAGAACAGAAAAGGAGGGGTGGAACCAAGCTCGCTTGCTCGTTCGTTTGCCTAAAAGTACTAGGTCAGGGAAACCTATTATTTCAAACCTCACTGATATCTTTCTTTCATTAAGTTCTTTCATTTATATCATACATGTAATTTATAATTCATATATACAGCAAAAATTTAATCAATCGACTATTTCTATTCCTACATCATCATTTACACCCATTCTCTAGGTTCTCTCAAAACATCTACCAATCTCTGTTCTCTACTTCCCTTCTCCGGCTCATACATATACCTCCAACTAGCCGTCAAAGGTAAACTCATCAAAATACTTTCCACCCTCGCACTTGGTGTATTCAAACCGAAAGCTGTACCTCTATCATGTACCAGGTTGAATTCTACATATCGACCCCTCCTAATTTGCTGCCATTCCTTTTCTTTCTCGGTATATGGCATATCCTTCCTCTTATTGATGATTGGGAGATATGAAGGAAGGAAAGCTTTCAAACAACTTTGTGCAAATGCAAACAAGTTTTCTTGATCCTTTCCTTCTTCTAAATCATCGAAGAAGATTCCTCCAACACCCCGCGTTTCCCCTCTTTGTTTATTGGAGAAATAGTTATCGCACCATTTCTTGAATCTTGGATAGTATTCTTTGTCATGGCTGTCGCATGCTTCTTTAATTGTCTTGTGAAAATGGATAGCATCTTCGTCGAACAAGTAACTAGGTGTAAGATCCGTTCCACCACCAAACCACCATTCAGCAGGTGAACCATCGGGGTTTTCGGTCTCGAAATATCGATAGTTGAGGTGGACAGTCGGTGCCATTGGATTGACTGGATGGAGGACCATACTTAATCCTGCAGCGAAAAAGTCGAGGGATTGAACATCAGGGTCGATAGACTTGTGGTTGGCTCGCATTTTTTCATTTGCCGGTCGAGGTAATGTTCCATATACCACACTGATATTTACTCCTGCTTTCTCAAATACATTGCCGTCTTGCAATACACAGGAGATCCCACCTCCGCCATGTTCCCTAGTCCATGTATCAACTCGAAACTTCTTTCCGTCGACTTGTTCCAATTCATGTACGATTTCCTTTTGCTGCTGCTTAATGAATTCTTCCATTCGCAATCGCATGGGCGAATTCTCCGTAACTCCAGATTCACGTTTAGTGAGGGTATCCCGTTCCGCGATGGTAGGGGCATCCAACTTGGCCGGTTCTTCTGTTGCCTATCAAGGTGTAAGTGAAGCCCGAAGCATAAGTCTTGATCGCATGCTCCATACCATATTGTAAATCAAAGCACCAATAAAGACCACGCCAACAGCAATTCTAGTTTTTGGTGCCCAAACAGTAGGTCGTCCAGAGCCTGGTCTAGGAGGCTTTTGGTGATCTGCGAAAGTTCTCCGAGGATACAAAGGTAAAGAATGTCTAGAGAAAGAAGTTCTTCCCAAGCTCGAGAATCGAGCTCTTCTTATGGGAAGAGACATTATGAAAGGAAAGGAAATGGTCAGCTTAGAATTGAAAAGAATTGAGCCCTATAACACAAGAAACATGCCACAAATAAGGAGATATCGTTGTGGAAGTGACTGTCTGGGTGTAATTCAAAGGACTAGATTTATCGATATTATTTTTGCTCTTTGCCGTGGTACGATTTCTATGATCATGACGGCGATGAATGGTCAACTTTTAGAAAGGGAAGCAAGCACTGGCCATCATCTTAAGATTTTGGTAAGGATTTACCGGTGCTGAGCAGAACAAGACTTTGAATACCTACCTAGTACGTAGAGACTTACGGTATTCACGGAGAACTTACTTAGATTGAGTACATAGAATAGATCCGTAAGAATCCGAGAGATTACTTATCACAACCTTGGGAGTTGAAGAACACCAGAGGATTCAAAAGAAACTCTTATGGAGGAAGAGAGAGAAAGTCAAGATGCGAGATACATAACATATAGCCAGACTTGCCAGGCATGAGATAATAGATTACTATGTACACCCGGGTATCTCACTACCGGCAGAACGACTGTCAGTACGGAGTATCTCTATCCATGTATACTTCAACGATAGGAGATCATTTGACATCAACTATTGGTATATTAGCATGTTCTCCTGGTAAGGATGTCCAGGTCCTCCTCCAACAAGATACCCGTGACCCTCTTGACTCCATCTCTAGCCGCCTCTTTGCCTCTATCTCGAGTGGGGGGGTTGCTGTCTGGGGTTTAGTCCCATCCCTCGAGCGTATTTACGAAGGGAGGGCAGAAAGAGAACAGAGAACATGGGATAAGTTGGACAAGAACGACGGTCAAAGAGAAACAGCATGACAAAGAAAAGGGAGGCTGTGGGGGATGGGGGATGAAGGATGAAGGATGAAGTCTGAAGTATGAATGAATGAATGATCACTTGTATCATTGTATGAGTATATTTATCATCATGTGCCCTTGGGAGTAATCTGAAACAGGCATGTCATTCATATTCCATAATTCACTCTTCACTCTTCACCATCGTCAGCTGCTATTGTTCTATTAGATACGTTCCTAGCTATTTACCGTAATCTCGAGTCAATCTTTCTGTCTAACTAATATACCAACCACATATATAATAAATCTATACCAACCATATATATATAATAAATCTATATTCAGCCCGTACTCTTCTCATACAACCACACCTCTCACCTGCAAGTCACAGTACAGTATCATAATACGCATATAATAAAGCTCAAGCCGTATAATCCATCCATACAATTTACTTATCGCTAGGCACTAGGCAAGAAGTGTGATTCACAATCAATCACTCACCGCTTACGCTACTTAGCCACCTGCACTTAGGCAGGCTTTATAGCCTTTAATAATACGTTATTAGTCTCTCTCACCCTCTCCATTACATCTCCCTCCCTACCTACTCCTTCACACTACCTTTCCCCTCCATCCTCCATTACATCAACAACACAACACATACAACACATACAACATCAACACTTTCAAACCTGTTTACCTTTCAACAATAACCCAACAACTCTTAACCAACAAAACATCTAATAACTCATTTCAAAATGCGATCCAAGTTTAAGGACGAGCACCCATTCGAGAAGCGCAAGGCTGAAGCTGAACGCATCGTAAGTCGCATTCCAACCTCCTAACCATTACCTCCTCTTCCCCACTCTCACTATCACGATCGCATCCCCCAAACCCTCAAACCGACTTATTGCACCTGCACTCCTTTCACCACAACCCGACTAACTTTTGTATCCAGCGTCAAAAATACTCCGACCGTATCCCCGTCATCTGCGAGAAGGTTGAGAAATCCGACATCGCCACTATCGACAAGAAGAAGTATCTCGTTCCCAGCGATCTCACCGTCGGTCAATTTGTGTACGTTATCCGCAAACGTATCAAGCTTTCCCCTGAAAAGGCCATCTTCATTTTCGTCGATGAGGTCTTACCGCCTACCGCTGCTTTGATGAGCTCCATTTATGAGGAACATAAGGATGAGGATGGGTACGTTCTCCATTATCTACTTTTCATAATGTCATACCGCTCTATCGTCACCGTTATCGTGATTATCGCGATTAAACCAAATCGATTCCAACACAACACCATATTCATGGATGAACAAAGAAATCCCAAATGATTCTACGAAGTAAATGCTAACTTAACTACGAAATAGATTCCTATACATCTCATACTCGGGCGAAAATACCTTCGGTGAATCTTTGGAAGAAGCCAACTAAATTCCGCTTTAGACTTCAGTACAACTCATCATAGGCGTTTATAAGGCGAGGCGGTGATGGATAGGCAGGGCTGTGTTACTACATTACAACCTGGGGCAGTTTTTCTTATTTCCTCGTCGACTTCCAAGTTTTCCCTCTCTAGCACCTTGGATCGTAACAACCAACCATTTCTCATCTACCTCTTCGATCATCCTAAGCGCCTCCCTTACGGTTCGCAGCAAAGGAGATCAGCAAAAAAAGACTGATTATCTGTATATGGGTTGATGGAACAGTTGTGTATGCTCTTGGGAAGTGGGAATTTTGGACGTCGATGTTGTGAATTATTCATAGGGGTTGTTATCCTTTCCTTGTTTCATGCTTTTAGTGGGAGGGGTTTATTGGGAATAGGGACAATATGATACGATGCTTTCTGCCAACACATGCATGGTTTCACAATGTGCTAAGTATACGTGAAGTCTTTAGATTCGTGATTTACTGTCTTTCTGCAGTTTCAATGAGATTATGATTTGAGGAGAGATTGAACATGCTTGTATTGAATCGTGAAGTTACGAGAGTGGAGGAGGCCCTTCATCAATTCCAACACGCATTGATGATGTCATTTGACTCGTGGTTGATCTGTTGTAATTCTGACTATCTCTCTGTCCTATACTAATCTAACCTCTAGCGAATGTGCAATTGTCTCTCCGTAAACCCAGAGAGCTTGGTAGTGATTTCAAGCTATTTGATGACCATAATTTCATACTTGATTCCAACAATAACAATACTAGTTGATAACTGAGCCCTGTGATACCCCTTCATAACCATGTTTCTTTCATTGTGAATTCTCCATCGAATCAGTACCTCACATGCCTTGTGCGCAATTTGCGATCTTTGCATCTCAATAGTACGCCCTTGAGTAATAAACAATGCCTCAGTATGAGCAATTAGTAGCAACAACATCTTCAACACTCAAGCAGTCTCTTCTCATTGCGTACCCGATCTTCCGGATCTTCCAATCGTTCCGAAAACCGAGCTCAACTTCTTCTTGAGAGCTTTAGGGGAACCCTCGATTCTCTTGCCAATACTGGCGAATTTATTACTGGCTCCACTTGCCCGGCTTCCCTCTGTCTTGCATGACTGTTGGCTTTGGCAGGCACTGCCACCACTAAGAGTACCCGTAAGAGGGGCTCCACCGACAGAACTAGCTTCAGATTTGCGTGATTGTGATTTGGAACCCGGAGTACTACTGCTGCCATCACTGGGATCATGGCTTGAGCTACTCGAGGATTCAAGGCGACCAGATTCAGATTGTGTAGTTTTAAGAGGAGTCAGAGAAGGAGGATCTTGAAGAGAGAAGAGAACATGAGAGTCGGTATTTTTTGGTGGAGGAACATAAAAACTTTTGTAAGGATAGCTCTTGGCAGCTTCGAGTGGTGACAATGGAGATTGGCTCATGGAACCTCTATTGGAATTATGGGTATTCTTGGTCTCCTGATTGATCTTGAAGTAGTCCGAGCCTTCATCGGATCTGAGAGGAGGAGAGGATGGAC
Source organism: Botryotinia narcissicola (assembly GCA_004786225.1). Classification (NCBI taxonomy): domain Eukaryota; kingdom Fungi; phylum Ascomycota; class Leotiomycetes; order Helotiales; family Sclerotiniaceae; genus Botryotinia; species Botryotinia narcissicola. Next base: position 13,089 of record PQXJ01000313.1, on the reverse strand, counting down.
CAGGTTCAATACCCTGGGAACATAAAATGTTCTTCAAGCACTTTAAAGAAATTGCTTCGTCGTGAAGGTTGGAAGCAGTTGGAGATTGATATGTTTGTGTAATTGGCGTGCTGCGGAACGGAGCAGGAGCCTTCTTGGATGACGAAGAAGCCTTTTTGTAATCATCATTCCAAAACTGGTTCTCAAATTCATCAAGGCTAAGTTTGTCAACCATGAACGAGTCGTCAACGTCAGAGGAACAGTCTTGTTGGATGCAACACCCGTCAACCAGCTTCGTATGTGACTTCCCAATGATCTTTTCCTCATCTTCATAAGGGATACTGTCAATATCTTCAATTCTCATTGAAATGCCTTGTTTCTGAAAGGAAACTTGTAACTGCAGCTTCTGGAAAGTTTTGATAAAATTATCTTGCTCAATCTTGTCCATCCATTCAAAAGACTCCAGATACTCTTGAGTCAGCTCAAATGGAGAAATACCCGCGTTTGAAAGCTTTTGACGTGCAGCGCCCGCTTTTTGAAGTGCTCTTCTATGTAGAATTGCAATGTTGGTATCCATCCATTTAGTCGTATCGTTGCCCTGACTTAACACCAACTTTACAAATTCATCCTCTGTAAGATAGGTTGGATGAAGACCTTTTGGTACAAGAATTTCCCAGGCGCAGTTCCAAAGAGGTCCTTTACGTACAGCGTATTCGTGTCTCGCCGAATTTGAGTTAACAGTAGTGATAAGTTGACTATAATAGACGTGCTGATCTGCGTAGTCGAACTCATCGATATCAGTGAAAGAATGTGCGTCGAGGTTAATCGCAGTGGATGGTTTCTTGAGTCTCATTGGCAACACAATCATATCTTCAAAGTTGAGTCGGAAGTCCGATGACTGTCTTCGAAGATTGTAATCCGAGGATCCGTAGACCATGTCGGGATCTTGCTCATAAAGGTCAAAAGCCATACAATCATCATGATTGGGCTGTCCAACGGTGGGAGCGTCCACAGATTTTGTAACATTGGAAGATCCGCCATGTCCAACAACTACGTTGCTCTTTTGACGGTGAGGCTTATGCGAAGGCGAAGCAGGCGTTGTTCGAGTATCCGCGCTGAGGTTCTTTGGAAGACAGGTAGATGGTGATTTGCCAGAAAAGGCTTCTCCATTGACGAAGTCATGATTTGCCCTTGAATGGCTTTTCATGTACAAGTAAGAATCTTCGCTGCCTTCTGCCATTGAAACGTTCAGGATTGTATGAATATTGTAGAAGTCTTTCACTATCCAATGCAAAGAAATTGCGTGAAGGATAGGAGACGGAGTGAGATTAAAGTGCTGACAGTTGCGCGACTGCTATTCCAGGATTGCAAATTGGTGAAATACTTGTTGTTGCATGATAAATATTATTTAAATGAAAAGAAAGTTTTAAGATATAGAGCATGACATGCGCCTTCCTTGAAGTATTTGGTGCATATTGACCAATCGAAAGCTCCTTCCACAACTCTTAATTCTTCTTCGCCAAAGGATCATTCGAACGAGGAAAGCCGATTCTTCTATATGACGTGTGTTATTGAATGCTCAAGAGGGATGGACGTCCGAACTACGTACCTGAATGCAGAATCGATTGTTTGCTGAGTGGTGCGTCCTTGCTCCTTTTCTTCCCTGTTGATACGGGTCACCGTTGCCCCTACTCCAATAAATATGGCAAAGATTGGATCACCAACTCTAGATATGAGATATGTTGGAGTAGGCATGATGATGCTTTTACGTGTGATTTATTACGGTGTATGTAAGGAAGTTTTGTGTTTGTGGAAAGTTGATGATTAAATAAGTTGAAATTTGTGGATACAGAAATTCCCGGCTATTGCCGAGATGCCATAGCTCCTTCATGGAGGGGTAATATATGATGAAGTAAACTACGAGTAGAGAAGTCATAAAATTCTACTACTACTTTCTACCCATATTTGCATGATATGATGAGACTTCTGGATTTCCAGAACAAGTTTATCAGTCAATGAGAAGTGGGAGGCTCATAAAGTTTTATTCAAAACCACTCGCAAAATATTGCTGGGTATGATAGAATGCTCATCAGCCCCAGCAATTGAGTCATGCAGTGATTCACAGCAAAATACGTAACAGCAATAATTTAGGTATCTATTCTGTTTATCATTGTCATTGTCATTTGAGTCTAGTGATTTGCCCTCCCATATATCGACTCCCAGCTATCTACAAGGAGGGTACAATATATCGTTTTATATCATTAAACGCCAGTTTTCCATCCCATCCGTCTTGGTATTATTACATTACGAGGCTCAATTGCGCACGAACATTCTATTTGGAAAGAGCGATATCAAAAGCAGGGATTAAAGTTTGTGCAAGCCAGAAAGAAAATACCAATTTTGGTCCAGTCATCAATAGCTATTAGACGTTAGTGTCGTTCCTTAACAATGGGTGAGATCCTAGCATACCTTTGGTGTTAAACCTTTGAAGAAGCTAGTCATGCCCTCATTCTTCATCATGCTTGACACAATTCTGAAACCACTTTCTGGGTTCTCGAAGTTGCGGTTTTGAATACGAGTCTTGATAACATCGAGAGGGGCGGAGACGACAAGAGATGCAGAAGCACCGGCGATAGAAGCCACGAAGTTCTGGAACCAGGTGGCCTTGTTGTAATCGTTCAAATTGAAAAGATATCCCTTAGCAAAGGCAGATCCTCCGAAGAGCTTTGAACTATATTAGCAGCCGTCTAAGTAAAGAGGAGTAGTAGGGGAACTCACAGCAAAGGATCCTGGTGCGTTTCTTGCAGCGGTCCATTGCCAGCCTCTGTACAATCCAAACCCTTCATCTCTAACAATTCTGACAACACCTCGTCCTCTGAAAGCCTCAGGGTTTGTCTGACGCTTGATCTTGAGAACATCGAGGGGGAGGAGGACAATCTCTCCGATTCCAACAAGACTTCCTGCTACTGAACTCATCATCGCCTTTCCAGTCTTTTTGCCAAATGTGTTTTCGAAAGTACTACCGTGGTGTGTAGTAAGATAGTCGCGAACAAATGGTTGCCCACCATACTTGTAGACTCTTTGTAGGACTTTATATCCTGCAGCATATCCTAGACCCGGGAAGAGAGAAAAGAATTTGGTGCCGACAGATGCTGTTGCCTTGTCCTTGAAGATAACTTCTGCCAATTTGCCCTTGGTCTGCAATACAAGTAATTAGCATGACATGGCAGAAAAGTGCATTGACGGGGGGTTGTACCGATCCCTGATTGCTCATCAATCTCTTTGCGATTGTGTCGACCTTTGATGGGTCAGTGAGTTCATTTTCAATGAGGGTTCTTGGTGTGTCTATACAGGATGAAAGACAGCAAGTTCAGCAATACCGGCAGATCCTACGCATAGTGTAAGTGATTGCTCGTATCTGAACTAATCCGAAGAAACTAACCTGTGCCCAACAATCTAGCCAATGTAGATTCTGACTTATAGCCTTTAGAAGGCGATGCAGCAATTGGAGACATTATGGCGGTAATGACAAAATCAAATAGAAAATGCTTCAAAATCAACTGAATGAGTGAAGTATTTGAAATTGTCCGAGGCTTTGAATTGTTCTATTCTTCAAATATTGTGGAAATAGAAAAATATTTTGTCTGGTGTGATTCCCAAACTTTTTTTTTCTTTGGACCTTTAGAAAGCCCTTGTGAGTTGTCCGTGCGCACCAGGTACAATTAGCACGAATCCAGTATAGTTTGCCGTGGGGTATGAAACGTAACTGGCGAAACTGGTTGATAATATCTATTAGATGATCAAGATAACAGGTGGGAATTCAGCCATGGAGATTGATATTATTTGATAAGACTTGAATGATCAACCATTTTTTTTTAACAATACTCTCAAGGAGTTTTTGGTGTTGATTGAAAGGTATTAGGTAAGTAGGTAATTAGGTAATAATATTGTTTGGATTCAAGGGGGAATAAGCTGAAGCGAAACAATAGCATTATAAGCTTCACACCTACTTACAATTTGCAAATTTATAGAATATTTACTTAATCAATTAATCTAGGCTACGAAATGAACCTACGGTATCTCAAAGTAATGAGTCAACTGGAAATAACCATTGCTGCTCGACTATACTAGAACGCCTTTCTTTATGCAATAGATGGCGCCGCCCCCAATGTGAAAAATCAAGAACGCTAAAGCCCGAACCAAAACCATCCATACGAGTTAATAATCTTGAAATATGCCAACCAATTCGTCGAGTCTACAAATCTGTCCTAACAAATCTTCCTCCTTCGCCCGAACCTCACGCAACTGGTTCATCTGTTCAGGTCGAAGAAAGGCCTCCTCTTGACCTTGAACATCTGTACGCTCTGATAATGCAATGATATCTGCTTTGCGTCGCTTCTCTACATCGAGACGTTGAAGACACCTCGACATAGCCTTGTAAGTTCGATCCAACAAAAGCGAGGTAACCCGGTCTTCATCACAAAACCACAAATGTATAGTTCGCACAATCAATCGACCAGCATCCCTGGGAACTTCCTGGATATCAACCATACCATGCATTTGCATGTTCACAAGTGTAGTACGGGAGTCCTGCTGCTTGATCAACGCCAACTTGGCAATATGCTTTTCTTCAAGCTTTCCCATCTTCCTCATAACTCGTACGAGTCGATGTCCAATTTGGCCAAAATTCTCATATATAATGGAGTCGAGTTCGGATTCGCGAAGTCGGTCAATCACACGCTCAAAATCTACCGTCCATTCACCCATTTGCCGAGTACCACACTTTCGTAGTAGTTGGCAATCATCAGTGGCCAACAGTTGGAGATGGCTCATTACATGCATCATTCGGGCCTGGCGACTCTCTGTTGGGGGAGGAGATCTGTCTCGGTCTTTGAAAGTGACGGTTCGCTTGGTCGTGTTTGCTCCGGGTTGATCCGAAAATGGATCGTCTTCTTCGACATCCATTGCATGCCCGTTTCCATTCGTAGAAGGCTTATGATCATCTTCTGACTCTTCATCGGAACTCGCCACTCCTTCTACTTCTGCTTCATCTTGAGCCTTTCTCTTTCTGCCATTCTGAAGTTTGTCAAGTCTAGAAGTATCGATATTTTGACTAGTAGCTTTGCCGATTCCAGTGGATACGTTGATTGTCTTACTTAAGGCATCAGTCAACTCTTGTGTTGTTATTATGATTGAAGGTCCATCAGCTTCATCCACAGCATCGTCAATTCTCGGGTCGGGTCGACATCTAGGTATCTGTTCTGCCATGAGTCGAAGGAGTTCCGCATAGATATATGATGTGGTTACACCAATACGGGAATTTGCAAGCTCAACGAGTCGTCGATTTCTCATAAAGACAGTACACTTCTCATGGTTGATTCGCAAAACTAAATTTCCCTGAACATTTTGTTAGCATGTAATCCAGACAGCCACAGAGAATTCAAAAGCCTTACATCAAGCCTGCTACTTTCGTCGTCGCCAAAGTCATACCCATTGGTTGCACCGCCACTGTGAGAAAGTCTTCTTCGTTTCGAGGCAGTGCCGTTCATATGGCCATTGGTAGATGAGCGATTGTAACCAACGGGTTTCCAATTTGGAACCTGAGCTCTCAATTCTTGTAGCTGTCCTCGTATTCTCATCTTTAACTCGTCTTTTTGCTTCGTTCCTCTCGTGGCTCCCCCATAACTATCCTGAAGAAGCGCCTTCTCAATCGCATTGTAACTGTCTGTCGGACTTCGAAACATATTTTGGCCAACAGGTTGAATAAATCCTTCCTCCAGCAATTGGATCAAGGTATGATTCAATTGCCCTGAGGGGTATGAATGAACACCATTGCCGTTCGTCGCGCCATTTATTCCACTGCCATTGCCATTGGCGTGTGGTTCGTGGTTCTTGTTTAACTCTGCGATTATGTCGGATATTTTAGCGTGACCCAAAAGTACCAATTGTCCCATAATCTCGGCCGCAACAGACCCAAATCGTTCTTCCGCGATTTCTAAGATCTTCCCAGATCTAACCAACGCATACGCGGCATCGATATTTGCTTCATAATGGGTGTCACTGCCTTCTGAGTTATGGTAAACCAAATTTTGTCGTACTAGAACTGTTAATCCAAGCTTCAATTGTCGCGTTGTGAGTTGAGTGTGTCGTTTGAGCGCATTCATAGGTAACCTTCCCCGTCGAAGTAAAATAGTGAAAATGCGCTACATGATGTCAGACTCTACAACAGCAGAAATGTTTTCTTCAGCCTTGTCTTTTATGCAAGTCTTGGTTCGATATATTTTAGATTGATGGAGTGAGCGGTGGACTTACAGACGACAGTTCTCCATAAATATCATCGACGAGCAATGAGCAAAGCTCAACTGCATGTTTGGACTGTCCATTGAGTCAGCTGGTTACGATATAATTCGCAGTCTTGTAATATGTATCTTGACGCGAATGGCAGGCGACAGCGATGGTTCTGAGTTAAATCAATTGAACTTACTTTGGACATAATTTTTGTTTCTACTAGAGGATGATTTCAGTATCCCTAGAGCTTCCACAATTACTACCGATATTTCATTGACAAAATAGAAGATGTTAAATGAAATTGTAGAATAGGTAGAAATTCCAGATTGTTGAATACTCAGATTATTACTTAGAAATTTTGATGTGGGGGACCAATTGTCGAATGGGCAAATCAAAATTGGAGGGGATTTAATTACACAAAACACTAAACTATATTTAGACTAGCGCGATTGTTCCGAGATCTTCCAGCGAAAAGAACTGTAGGATATTGGTATTATTGAACGTCTTGATCTTCAAAAAATACCGAGTCTCCCCTCCTCATACCAATATATCCAAACAATGATCTCACGGTCGGCGATTGGAAGACACGCACAGCTTGCTGTTCGCAGGCAATGCTGTGCTCAGCCAGCTAATCGTCGTGGCCTTGCTGCCGTTTCCTCCGGATCGACTTCATTTTCATACGAATCATCTGATGTTGCTGGAGTTAAAGTCGCAAGCAGAGATGTTGCTGGAGCCACCACAAAACTCGCTGTCGTTGCTAAGGCTGGAACAAGATATCAGACTGCACCAGGTTTGACATCAGGCTTAGAGCGATTTGCATTCAAGGTAAACTTCAAACACGAGCACCAACTTTCGCATTTTATCGTATTGTGTAAGATACTGACTTATATTTGATAAATTTGAATACCTTGAAGCGATCCGCTCTCCGTATCTGCAGAGAATCTGAACTCTTGGGCGCACAATTGAACGCTTACCACACCCGCGAGGCACTTGTTGTTGAGGCTAAGTTTCTTCGGGAGGATTTACCATACTTTACCGAGCTCCTTGGTGAAGTCATTTCCGCGACAAAGTATACTTGTAAGTCTAGATTTGAGGAGATTCATAAGCGCGCCAACTTACTGTTCATAACAGCTCATGAATACCACGAAGAAGTCGAGCACCAGATTAAGTTGGGCCAAAAGAAACTCCTTGGAAGTGTATCCGAGCTTGCTATCAACTCAGCACACGGTGTTGCATTCCATAGAGGACTCGGAACGCCTCTCTTCCCATCTTCATCTACACCTCTCACAAAATACTTGAGCTCAGACTCCGTCAGCGAATTCTCAACCCAAGCATACTCAAAGCCAAACATCGCCGTTGTTGCAAATGGTGCCAGCCAGGCAGATTTATCGAAATGGGTAGGAGAGTTCTTCACTGGTGCTCATGCTGGACAAGGTCTCTCTGGTCCTGGTGCCACTAAATACTATGGTGGTGAGGAACGTATTGCCCATGGCTCGGGTAATTCATTTGTCCTCGCTTTCCCTGGATCTAGTTCCTTTACAGCAGGAGAATCATACAAACCTGAATTCTCCGTCCTCGCATCTCTCCTCGGTGGAAAATCAAGCATCAAGTGGTCCACTGGATTCTCAATCTTATCCAAGGCTGCATCTTCATTCCCAGGAGCCAGCGCCACAGCTACTAACTTTGCTTACTCTGATGCTGGACTTTTGGCAATTCAATTCAATGGTTCTGCGTCTGCTGTTAGATCAGCTGCTATTGAGGCTGTCAAGGCCCTCAAGGCAATTTCTGAAGGCTCCATCAGTCAAGAAGATTTCACAAAGGCTGTCGCTAATGCCAAATACAACGCATTGGAGGAAGGCCAAAACGTTGAGGCTGGTCTTGTCTTGACTGGCTCTGGACTTGTCCACGGCGGTAAGGCATTCCAAATCGACGAAGTTGGCAAGAGCGTCGAATCTGTCAGCATTGAGAAGTTGAAATCGGTATGTACCTCTTCATTACTCATACGACGTGATACTAATGTTTATTATAGGCTGCAAAGGCTATTTTGGAGGGCAAAGCTACAGTTTCGGCAGTTGGTGATCTTTATGTTCTTCTTTATGCAGAGGAGCTTGGTCTTTCAGTGTAAAGCTAGATTTAAAGATGGGATAACGGGGTGTATTATCAAAAGCTCTTAGAGTGTATTGTAGATGTGATGCTTGCTGTGAATACATGATTGGTTTTCTTTGATGCGAATGAACCAGACATTGAATGCCTATCAAGTATAGTTTAAAATGTTAGACTAAAGAGATTTTGTAGTCAGCCAGTTCTGCTCTTCTGAGGAGGCCGGCTCGGAATACCAATGTCACGTGATCTCGGAAATTTCTCCAATTCTTCCCGCGCTTCACGGAAGATCAAAGGCACGGCAGCAACCTCTCTTCAAATTACATCGTCCCGATTCACATATCCCTCATCTTACAAAATGGCATTTGCGTGGAAAGCCTCAGGTCTCACGTATGTAGTTGCAGTTCCGCAGCCTCCTTGCAACTCTCTTGCTTGGCACAATGGAGGGCATTGGGCGCCGCATTGGGGAAGACTTTTACTAACGTATTTCTGGATTACAGCTACAACAAGTACTTGTCCGTCGCCGCACGAACTGTTCGAAGAAGTTTGAAGGATGACAAACGATTGGCCGCTGAGCGCAGAGGAGAGATGGAGTTGAGATTCGCCAAGTGGAACGTAAGTGACTCCTCGAGTCGCGGGGATTGAATTGATGGAGATTGACTAACGAGGATTATTGGAACAGAACGGCAAGCAAGGCGAAGTGAAGAACGTTGCGGAGGCCAATGCAGCATCAATGGCAGAGGCTACTTCATCTTCTTAAATATGAACACGGCACTTCTAAACGCCCCGGTGGGAGGAGGGGATAGAGCTGTGAGAGAAATGAATGGCAGTGTGGACTTGTACATTTGTATCATTCGGTGCTATTGAGTCAAGGCAATTTAAAAGTCTCATTACTCTCGCAAATGCTCCGGTCTATTCTATATTCTGCTTGATTCCATCTGGACGACTCGACATCTCCAAAGCAGTTTATATTAGCATCTTTCATACTTATCACATGGAATGTTTGAACCCCCCCGTAAACTCTGTTCGTGGTGTATTAAAGTGACAATATTATATAGTCTAGTCTAGTCGTTATACTCGTTCCTCATGCATGTCGTAGCACCTATTTAACCCATCACCCTGAAGTTGAAGATTATAATCAAGTAGCACAGAGGCGACATTGATGTGTGTGAAACAAGATTAAATAATTGACGACCATCAATATCATGAAATAAACTCAATACAATGTAAACAAATCCTCCTCCAATGTTAAAAACTAATTTCTGTATTTTTCACTCATTGTCCTCTTGAATATGAAATACTGCACTCATGCCACTTTCCGTAACAAGCGAGAACTCTATCTTTCTCGCAACATTGAAACGAAGGTGACGAATACTCCTCAAAAAATATATTTCGATGCTTTGAGCGATCATTCACAACAGCTACGGTAGAGCCATGCATAACAACGATGTAGCTGCTATCACGCAGCGTAAGTACCCTCTTTCATATGATAATACCTGTCGCTGACGGCCGCTTGCAGAAGTATCAGACCTTGACATTGATCAGGGTCCCAGTGACCCAGCAGTAATGATGGCAGCGCTCAATTCGGAACTACGACCCGCTCCCAAGCTGTACAGCAAGGGGGTCAAGATTACGGATATTACTCAAATCTTCACAAATGCTGCTCACCGTGTGTTACCCATCACAAACCTGAAAGACTTTTGTATGGATCACGTGCTAATGACCTGCCATAGAGCTCGAAGTAGGAGACCTTGTTAAGGATCCCTTTTTCACGTTATTCGAGGCTGTTGCTGCTCTAGAGGTTTGTCTTTCACTTCTAGTGAATGGCTGAGCTGACTCTTGAGTACAGATCATGGATCCGAAAATGGATAGTGGTTATCTAGCTCCTGGAGAAACTATGGAGGATGATTACGATTTCACTCAGGCGCTACTGCCAGAGGAAGTTTTGGGTATCATTGATCAGCTTCTTTGTCATGAGGTATGCCAATCCCAGATATAACTAGAATCTTAGCAGTCTGACTTCGAATAGATGGCTTGGCACATGGGACACCCACTTGCTCAAACAATCTTCACCAGTCTATACATTGATCGAATACTCAATCCTTCGCCTTTGAGTCTTAACGAGACCCTATTTGACAGAGACGAGAGCTGTGCCGAAGATGAGCCTTTGATGCTGCAAGTTTTGAGGGCATACTGTCTAGGTCTGATCAAAACCTGTTGGTATGTCAACAATCGAGTGAGGTCAGAGCATTTTTACGAGGTATTTACCGCTCTTCACGCAGTGATTTCATGTCACACTAATCCGCATTTAGGAGGAAGACTTTGCGACCCATACATTCCATAGAAATCTGCTCGAGGGTATAGAGTATGATGAAGTTCTTCGTTTCATGAAAGAGACTGTAGAATTAGTTTTGCAGGTTCAGAACATACCCAAGGACATGAAAAAAGCTTTGTCGACTAGACTTAATTTTCGGCAGGCTTTTTTGAAAACTGTTGATACAGTAGAGTCAAGATCTCAAGATGCAAAGGAGTCCTGGCGTGAGACGCATTCGTTCATTTCTGATCTGGCATCAACCGGCAAACTTGCAAAGCCCGTTCCGCAGTCATTTAGTGTGAAATTACAGAGAAAGCTCGCGAGTACGGTTCCGCCACGTCCAATTGTTGTGGTGGGCCAGGAGAGTGCCTACGAACACTTGGAAAGGATGTGTAAGGATGGTGAAATTGCAGTTGATATACTTGATTATACAGATAGTCACAGTCTCATGGTAAGTGCAATATCACCTATGAGAATTATCTACTCTTTAGCTGATGATACGTATGTAAGACTTTTGTTTCATTATTTCAAGCACGAAAACCTCAGCCATCCGTGTATATTCGAACTTTACTTCAGTATTACATGTTTGCAGATATGGTAATACTGGGTAAAATGTCCATCCGAGAAGTTCTCGATGATGATCTAGCTAGTCTTACCTTACCCGGAAACCAGCTTCTAGATCGTATCAACGATGAAGTTGAAGTTACTCATGATCCAAGATTCCACATGGCTCAAAGAATGGAGTTATTTAGATCACGCGCGGCCAACACATACATAGACATCCTTCGGACCATGTGTCAAAGCCGATGTCGCATACGCCGTACACTCTGTCACACAATCGTTGACTGGGATAATCTCCAACTTGATGGTGAGGAGATTTATCAGGAACTGAGGGAATTTACAAAAGAAAAGCCATTCATAGATAAAAACTTATCACTCGATCTAATTTACGCTTTCCCCCTATCATCATGGGCGTACTATTACAAGCTCCGCCAAATGGAATGGATAGTACAGTTAGGCTTTGAACTCCAGGTTTACCAGCCAGATGAGTTATCAGGGATGTATTTTTATCTCAATCATCTTTGTAAAACGAGAAGTCGTCATCTTGAGCGTATCCGAAGCGAGGTCATGCGATCCTACTCTACACGTCGCAATGAATCGCAGCTTGATCCTACTCAAAGGGAGGAATTTACCAATGCAATTTCATTCATCAACTTCTCCATGTTAGAAGTTACTTCAACGTATGGTTTCGCAGACGCACTATCTTCGTTGTTTGAAGCACTTCGTCGTCTGGATCTTATACCCATACCTCCGAGACCATACGGCAACGATGTAATGCGTTACGAAGTCCGCATGAAACCGTTTTCTACGATTGGCCTCCCTACCCCCTTGTCGTTTGAATCTTTCACTTACAACGTCACGCAGCCCAATGAGACCACTCTCGATTTACTTTTGATTGCGGGAGAAGCCACTGCTGCTGCTAAGAAAGGATTCGAGATCCTGAGTAAACTCAATCCTAAAGACGCTTATTGTCGTGGATCCCATGAGAGTTGGCTGAAAGATATTAAGGACTGTTTGAAAGCGTGTATCTTTACTGGAATCTCGATTGCAGCGGTCAAAAAGGCTATCGAAGGTGCAGGCAAGGACGATAAAGTGAACATACAGGTGGAGATATCCACAACAGGTAAAGGATATCATGATTGGTGGATCGTGCCTAAAGTTCTCACCGATCCGAAAAGGTAATGATCAGTAATTGATTTTCATGTTTCGGGGACTCGGACTCTACTTGTTCGGAAGGTTTCAGAACGTCAGCCATGGACTTCGGAGGCCTCTCTGAAAACCCTTGGGAAGGCGTTTTATAGATGCTAATCGTGCATGTCAAGATGCAAACCTTGTTACATCTTACGCAAACCCATCGGACTGAACTTCATCCTCCACCGTCTCGTGTCTTCTCTTCTCTCGTGAGGTTCAGACAGCCTGAGTAAATTAGACTGCGTGACACAGGTACTAGATAGATTATTTATACAAATGACATCCAAAAATTTGTAGCCCAAGTGCCATGACGAAACCTCACATCTCTGCATCAACTTGATTTACCTAGTAACATCATTCCACAACGTCGAAAATGTTACACCGAACCGTCACACCACACCAAGACGCAGAATTGGATCCAGACCCTGACTTAAATAATCGAAATCTAATTGAGATTTTGATTCCGATATCTTCCCAAATTTCGATTGCCATAAATACGAACCAATCGCGACCCGCGAGTCTGAAGCAACAATTTTCAAAATATCACATCACGACCCCTTTTCTCTCTCCACCAATCCCATTCCCCCACACTCTGGACGAAAAAAACGGCACACCGAAAAAACAGTATTATTTCCAAATTTATTCTTTAAATTAAT
>PQXJ01000312.1:0-44068 GCA_004786225.1 Botryotinia narcissicola | reverse complement strand
GGATCTAGAGTTGGACAAATACAAGCGACCAACTCTCAGCGTACCCGGGACTCTTTTTTTTTTTTTTTTTTTGAAGTTTCCCAAATCTATAGCTAGAAAGCTATCAGCAATCAAGATGATCAAGATAACCAATCACTACAAATCTCTCTACTTGACCATTCTCTTCCATTGTGAAGCTGTGAGACATTCTGTCCCCGTCCCCGTCTCCGTTGAGTGTCCATATCCCTATCCTCACACCTTGCTCACAACCCACAACCCACAATCCAATACCCACAACCCGAAATCCACAACCCTATATCTAGCGATACGAAAACAGATAAAAGATGTAAATGTCAGGCTCGGGAACTATCCCATTGTTCTCCACATCCATTCGGGAATATATATAAAATATACACTATACCTGATGCACCGTACCTGAAAACTCCATCTCTATTCAGTTCCACTCACATCTTTACCGACACTCAAATAAGAAACAATAATACATCTATCCCACAACCAATCAAAAACTTATGAAACGAATTAAACCAAATTATCAATGAAACCATAGAAATGAACCTATCAACACAATCTATATAAAAGCGACATACTTATATTCTACAACCAAGCAGCTAGAAGAAAGGAAGAAATCTACCACAAACCATTGATATCTAACCCGACTCCACCTCCTCAAAATCCGCATCATCGCCCGGAAAATCTCTCGCATGTTGCGCTCTCCTCATCCTCTTCACCCACTCCATCCTCTTCTGCACGGCCAAAGCCCGACTAACCTGTTCCATCCTCTCATCCTCCTCTATGCGCTCTCCAAGGGCCTGCGGATCTGCAACGGAAGGAGCACCATAGTAATACGCCTGCGCCGGACAGCCCAGCCACATGAGAAAATCAAGCGTGCTACAATCTTCTCCGGCGATGCCAATGGGTTTTTCGACATCGCGCCGGAGGAGCTCGTAGAGTTCGTTTTCGTTTTTGATATGGCATGCTTTCTTTGTGACTTTGATGCAGAAGTGCACCCAGTTGAGCATGACCTCTGGATCGAGAGTTCCGGGATGGAGACGAAATTCGATGGTGCGCTCGTCAGTTTCGTACGGGAGTTTTAAGTTGACCAGGTTAAATGCAAGGCGTCCGCCAACGCCCGGTGTCATGTCAGTCCAGAATTGTTTCCAGTCGTCTGGGTTTTGGTAGGAAAGAATGTGGTTGAGGAATTCGAGACGCGTGATATCTGGGGCACTCGTCGCGAAAGTGCACCAGGTGAATGATCGGCAAAAGGTTTGTGAAGTCTGCACTCGCTCGGCAGAGACCATAAGCCGAATCTGCCGTTCGTAAGTATACAAAATTGCAACCAGGTTGCGAAATACTGGGAAAGAAAATCCATCATACTCGTTGCCAACGTGAACGTGAAAGCCTGCACTCTCATTAACTCGAACTAGATAATTATTTCTCAATGTCTCTAAGACTACTGGAATAAGTTCCCGTGAAGCCTGATCGTAATAGTAGGGTGGAGATGATATTTCCATATCAAATTCTCTATAATCTGGGTGGATTCGCTCTTTTGGGTTGACACTCGAATCAGATTTAAGGTGCCATTTAGTTCTTAATTCTGCACCACTCAGCAATGAATCCATTTCCCACACAGTTGTTGTTACTGGTATACCCTTAGCCTTGAGTCTTTCGCCAATGTCATCATTAACTTTGTCTATGCTACTTAATTTCTTTCCATCTTTCTCACGTGGATCCTTTGGATGGGGAGCAGGATGAACGGGATGAACAGTAGCTAAGAGATATTCGATCTCGATACCAAATGTGAGCCTAGTTTCAGACTTGACTGCTGTCTTTTTGCTACCTTCTACTGTCGAGCTCGAAGACATCCTTGCCAAAGGCTAAGGATTGTGATTGTGCTACGTTGATCAAATTGTGTTGAGGGTATTCTGGGAAGAAGTTGAGTCATCTAGAAAGCGTGTGGGCGATACGAGCTAAAGAAATGCCTACATATAAGAGCTACAATGGCATTGTTTCTTGGTGATGTTAAAAGTGTATGAAAAATCATCTTTTTCAAAAGATCAAAAGTCCTTTGAGCCCGAATCATTCTTTGTACTCAAACAACGAGCTGTTAAAGAATTGTTCATGAACATAGAAGCTCCAAAAAATGATACAACAACTTTGAGAACCAATGCTAGAAGGTAAGATTTCAAAGTGAAATTTGATGACAATGCTACATTCGTGGTGATACTGACAACATCGACTTGATCCACGTATATAGCATGAATGAAACTTTCATTCCCATTTAAAAAGACGGCTAGAACAAAATGGTGTGTATTCCTATGGTATTTTATGTAACTTCATATGAGATCCAATATTTCTCCCAATTTCATGAATTTTCCTCAATTAGTGCTGATTCCTTATTTGTTGTCTCGAATGAATGAAACAAACTCCTCATCTAAAAGAACAGAATCTCGTTAGTAATTGTTCAATTCTGGATAGATTTAAATAATCTTTCAAGATGGGCTTTCATACAATCTATGCTTCCGTCACCATTCTTATCAACCTCCTTCACCATACTCTTAATCTCTTCCTCTTACAAATTCTCTCCTAAAGATGTCATCAACTTGTAGATTTCTTCCGGGGAAATTGTGCCACTTCCATCAACATCGAATACTTGGAAAGCGCTGCGCATTTCTTGTTCGAAGTCAACGCCCTTTGTTTCGGCGGTCATCATCTTAAGGAATTCTGTATTTCGAAGATTATATGGTTAGAAGAGTTCGAATGAAAGTATTGACGATGTGAAGATGTGGGGTTTTCGTGGTATATCGCGGTGTAACAAACCATCAAAATCGACCTTTCCAGATTGATCAACATCAACCTCATTGATCATATCCTGAATTTCTGCATCTGATGGATTTTGTCCCAAAGACTTCATTGCTTCTGCGAGTTCGGCGGTGGAAATGGTTCCTAATTAAAGGTAGGATTGTTAGAAAAGGATTGCGAAGAGCAAGTGCGGGGTTGAATTGCGCATACCATCACCGTCTTTATCCTGTATTTGAGCGTAAGCATTTTGCGCGAACATTCAAATAAGAAGTTTGACTTACGAAGATGGAGAAAGCATCTCTATATGTTTGAATTTCCTCATTGCTGAGACCCTAGAACAGAGGAGTAGTCAGTACTGGTGAGTACGCGTGAAGTATGAATATCAAAACATCTCTCGTGAAGCTTTCAATCTCTTGAAACTTACTTTGGCATTCTTTAAGTCCGACATTCTGGTCTAGTATGTATGATGTAAATACTTAAGATACTTGGCAGATGTAATAATTTGGCGCAAACAATAAATATCGGAATTCAGATGAACGACTAAAAGGGGTTGAAGGGGTTTGATCGTTTGAGAGGGGTGGTGATATAAAGTGGCTCGAGATAGTTTTTCTTAGAACCGTTTCATAAGGCGAGATCTTTATTTGGGAACTTTACCCGCAACGAATCGAGCAAATCAAGCAACGCAGGCTAGAATCCCAAAAATTGAGTGACAGCTCAAAATTCTCCACAAATGATAATCCTTTTCATTGGTAGAAAGAACATTTCGGTAAAAAGGGATGATCACAGACTGATAAGAGCTCCAGTTTCTTCCCATTCCCACACTCACATCCAAAGAGAAGTTCAAAAGATTTGACAAATTTGTTGCTTCAATATCTTCACCACCAAGAAGATTGATATTAAGGGTCCTGTTGCATGATAACGCTGATCTATTTTGGGAACATGAAAGATTTCTCATCATACCTATTCATATCCCAAAAAGCTGGGGAATATCTATCATGCATGGAAGCCATGCCTTTAATTGATGATATCGTGGCTGTGTTGATCATTGAGTGGAACCTTCCCGCCGCATGGTAATATAAACAAGTGAAGAAACGATGGATTGGATCAAGCTGAGGTCTTTTCTCTTTTGGGAATAAGTTACATCGTAAAGGAGTGTGCGATGCCAAGAACAAACACTCCCATTACTCATCATTAGATGAACAGACGAGACAGAATCCCTCCCTACGAGACTACCTACCTAAGGTTAGTGCCTCCGTATGTACACATAAATGATTTTGTGGCTGTGCAAAGTCCAAAGCGAGTGTCATCCGTAGGCAACAAACGACCTCACCTCACTTCACAAGTTTATTGGTTTTGTCCATCCATTGGAACGATAATCGCACTGGCGAAATCTCAAAAGTATAAGAATATCATCAATCGACAAGATCCGCGGCTCTACATCGGGCACGACGAATCTGCAATATGGGGAAAGAAACGCCACAGCCCTACAAGGCTGATGTCCATAGAGATATGTTAGAAGCTAGCAATGCTGCTTCTTCTACTGCAAGTTTCCTCAATAATATTTATCAAGAATACCCCGAAGAAGATCTTCCAACGTATGAAGAAACATCCTCATCGGCACCTCTTCTTTCGTGAACCGATGGCCCATCTGCCAGCACTTCTCACTCTACCTCCGGTGTAGGCTGGTATATGTAAGTATCTCTTATATGTGTCGTGCAATTTAACCTTACTTACTCTGCTCTAGACCTCCTCCCGATCTTCCTTTCTCTTCGCACGACTATAGTTCATCCGATTTCTGGACAAGATTCCCAAATTATTCTACAGATCCCGATGCTCTTCGTCAAATGATCCTCGAACAAGCTTAATATGCTCCGACCTATTATGTGGAAGTATCAGGGACTCACAGAGAAACCGAACGTCGGCACAAGAAAAACTCAACGGAAACTATTACGGATTTCCACATACGTCTGAATTTGACACATCTGCTCACGACCGGATTAAGAACTGGGGGAAGACTAGAGATATTGCCAGATAACCAGAAAGGATATCGTGGAGGAATAATAAAGTCTCTCGAGCCCTCTCTCTCAAACTGTGATATTGATTCCGGTTCAACAGGGGATGAATTACAAGCCTGGTGTGAGAAATTCGTTTCCGATCCATCTAGCATGAAATGCTTCATATTCGAACGCAAAATCATAAATCACGATAAAAGTCATCTGGAATATCTCTTACGACGTATTTTTACATCCACAAATTACCGTGGTCAAATTCACGTCAATTTCCCAACATCGCACAAACGAGTGATTGTTTATTCGCCACATGTGATCAACGAATGGCGAATGACTACCTGGGTTCGTTGGTTCTTTTATCTCACATTCCTTTGGGTAGTTTCCTGGCCAATTCTCTTCTCGGTCACTCGTCGCTACGAGGTTGTGAGAAGTATATATCAATATGCAGACAGACGTGCGTGAGCCGGTGCTTCCCCTCGAAAACCAACGGTGCAAAGCGAGGATGATTTTGTCAATCATTGGGAAGCTGCTTTGAGATCTGCAATTATAGGACGAATGATCCGAACAGATTCTTGTCTGGATGAGGATTATAGGGTACAGATATTGCAAGCGGAAGTTGCTAGAGGTCAAGCGGCTGCACGTGCTCTAAACGGCACGGGTAATGCTTTGGCTGATGGCGCGATTGGAGTTATCGCAGCAGTGACGAGCTTTGTGGGCGAATACAATGATGCGAGAGGTTGGGGCTACGATTCTTGAATATTATTTTCATATAGGTTCCGCAGGTAATACGAGTCAGCATGGAGTTTGGATTAGTTTATATGTTTAGAATAACGAGTCAGTATACCAATTTAGCAAGTGAGCGGTTATTTGGTCAGAATTATTACACCCATCTGGACGCAGGCTTTCGTCCCGCTTAACTACCACGAGTAATGAAAATACCAATTAGAATCCTCAACTCGATAAAAAGTTTATCGTTTGAGAGATTATATACTGCGCTGATTATAGTCATACATATACCCAGGATTTGATATCAAACACTCGGAAACTTCGCTGCGATGACCAATTTTATATTAAACCTAGTATCTCCTTCGTTTATTTCATTATCCCATCCATCATCTTTCCCCAATAATTAATTCCCACAATTATCATAATTCACTTCACATCTTGATGTGTTGGATGTTGACTAGATAGAGTTCCTCACACCATAGAATAGACTCTGCTTGCACTCTAGATTAATTCCGAAGAATGGATGTGGATATGGAGATGAGGATGAAGAGATCTGCGGAGTTGGTTGGGTGATTGGTTGATTGGTAGACTTAAGCTCGGGTGTGCTTTTTGGGAAGGAAGTATGTGTGTGTATAAGCTCACAAGTGGATGACTGTTGTTCATGTTCTTTGTTTTGGTTTTGGATTGTAGATTTGGTGTATGTGTTTCGAAAGTTTTCTTTTTAAGGGGAAAGGTATGTGGTTTAATTTTTCTTGAGATGATTTTATATTTTAATCTGAGGAAATCACACATACATACATACATACATACATACATACACATGTATCTGCTATGGGATATCGTATACCAGCGCTATGCTATGCTGACATGCATCTTCTTAGAAAAATTTGCATACGATCTTGAGCCAGGGACAAAAAGAGAGAGAGAAATCCACAAAAGATAATGAAAGATAGTCCATGAGGCGCGGGAATGAGTAATAAGTAAAAACTTTAATTTTGAAATGTTCTATATTTGCACTTGCACATGCACATTGATCTCCAGCTACATCTTGAACACAAGAGTCTCTTATTCCTTTATCTTATTATCTCTAAGCTACAGTATTAGATATCGGAAAACATGAGACTCGTCCATCGCGTTCCCAGTCTCGACATCCACTATCTATTACCATGCTACTCCTGCGTGTTGCATAATGAAAATGCCATCTCAAATTCTCATTCCCTATTCCCAATCCCAATCCTCAATTCACATCACAGTATCCCGTATGCCTTTCCCAAGCATCCCACAAAAACTCACTCTGCACAGAAAATCCGTTTAGAAGCTCCCCCTCTCACTGGCGTCAGGGGTCCGAGACAAAGCCAGGAGTTGTAGATGTGCGCTGAAAATATACATGTCCGCAGCCATGACATTGGACGGGGCCTTGGTAGTAGATGGTGATGGGTGTGTTGCAGAGACTGCATTGGGGTTGGAAACCACGCGGGGGTGGTGGCATTTTTGAGATGGTGGGGGCGGTATGTATGGAGTGGAAGAGAGTGATTTGTAAGGGTAGGTGGGAGTTTTGGTGGTAGGTGGTTGGTGATTGGGTGGGTTGAGGTGGTGTGCTGTTGGGAAGTTATTGGAAAGGGTTGAACTTGAGCGTTTAAATAAAGGTTTTTATGATGTGTCTTGTGGAAATGTGAATAATTTCTGAAATTGATTCTAGATTTTGATGAACATGTGTGTTAATGGGGAGATTGTGAATGTGTATTGGTATTAGACGACTGTGGTGTTGAAGTATTGAGGTATTGTGAATCGAAGCGTAATTTTCTATTCAGTATGTTGATAATGATGAATGCGATGTGTCATTTGGATTGGAGATAGTATGGAATGATCTAAGCTGCCTTTTTACCAGAGTAACTATTCATAATGTTGAATGGAAATCTCAAAGATAGAGTCATTATTGACAGTGCAAGTATATCTGTTGATGGGCTGGGGTTTTAATGGGTACGTCTACATATTGACTCAAAAGGGTATAATCATAGCTGTGTAAGTATTGAGACGCTTTTTCCTCAAGGGGAAGAAAGAGACTTGTCGTCCATGACACTTAATGAAGATATTTCAGGAGATTGGAGCAAGTATAGGAGATACGCAGAGAAGAATGTCCGTTATGGAAAGAACGCATCAGAAAAAAGAGAAACAATGAGGAAGAGACTTGGTTGAGTAGACGTTCTGAGCTGGTTACTACGAGGCAGGAAGAATCGAAAGTGGCTATTGATGCAACCATTTTCAAGTAACACTCTTTCTGACAATTCAATAGCACTACCACAAAATGAGATATTATCCCAGACAGATCAATAGTAACACACTTCTGATAAGAATCGGTCAAATTCCAGCAATAATTTTCTTCATCGACTCAGCCTCAAGTTATTGAACCATATATACGGGGCTATTGGACATGTCTCGAATGCGACAGATCTGAGAATTCTGGCCCTCCGGACGCACACACTCTCATGTGCCGACATGAATTTTTCAGACGTCAAGACGACTACAGATCTGCTGAAGAAGAGAATGCACTGGATCATACTTCGCGAGAAGAGAAGCTTCGAAATGAGATTCTTTGGGATGGGACACCTATAGGAGGAGATATTCTCAGACCTGACGTTTCGGGAGATTATTGGAGAAGATGCTTTACGAAAAGACACAACTCGAAGTGAGCACCGCGCTTTTTCGGGGATAGATTTCGGGAAGCTCTTGGGAATCTTACTTCAAAGAAGGTACCTCTCTAGAAAATAGACCTCAAGAGAGCAGTTCACGAAAAGATACAGTTGCTTTCTAACTATTTATCCGAGATAACTGTGAATTTCACCCAGCACAATATTGCTATAATGAAAGCTAAAAGGGCCAAGAAAGTGATGGTTGAACCACAAATTCATCACCAAATTCAACATTCAAGCTGGATATACTCACTTGAAGTGTTCCCATACTCGGTGTCTGTGGAGCCGACCAATTCATACGTGGATCATAGGGGTAAATATGTGATGCGACCACTTGTGCTCTGAGTAAATTTTGTGATAGCGCGAGATTGTTTTGCAGGAAGTTCTGGTTCATAATGAAACCGTTATTAAAAAACTAAACAACAGTCTACTTTACTGAGAATTGCTTGCAGTGGGTACTGAATGTATAACTAACAAGAGAGACTTGAGAGGGAAGAAATTGGAGACTACGTCATTTTGTACCTCGAATTTATATTTCCATCCATAAGAGTTCCAATCTTTAACCTCGAATTCTTCTTTGAAGAACCTCTCTACGTCTCTATTCTGATTTAGTTTTGCAACTTTCTCGTGGTTAGAAAGCTAAAAATAAGTTCAAAGATATCTGCCTTATTCTGCGCCGCACAAACGTTGTTAGCGAGTTCCGAGTGGTTGAAAGTGATAATTTGTTCAAGCTTACTTTACCATTCGTCGTATTTGAATCTAACTCTATAACCTTAATTACTTAGCTACGTAATTGTATATTTTGTTCATATCATATAACGCCCTCTTCTTCCCCCGAGTCTTATCTTCATCCCTAACCAACACTTTACAAATTGCCTGTGGATGAAGCTACATATTCTGATATAATCACCCCATCATCTTTCGACGAGAACCTTTTCGTAATTCCGAAAGCTTTCTTTGCCCATCAAAGCTTTCAGACTACTGCTCAACTCCAATAGAAGCACTTGAGTTATCGATAAATTTACTTATCAAATTCACAATCGCGATGCAGGCAGGAAGGGAATTGAACCAACGTACAAAGATACATTTCTTCGATCTTGCCCTTGAGATCCGACTCAAGATCTACAATGAACTACTCATCGCCTCGGATTTTCAACCCATTGAAATAAAATCCTCCGAAACAAGTCCATCGCATTTGATCCTAAGCAGAAGATATCGTCTCTGTCCTGCAATTCTACGAATCAACAAACAGACCCACTTGGAGGCTTCTCCAATTCTCTATTCCAGCAACAAATTTGTGTTATGCCGTCTTCAATATTTTTATGTACCAGGATATAAGATCATCACTGGGTTTCTAGCACAGATTGGAGAGCGAAATGCTCTTTTTCTTCGTTATCTAGATATCTTTTTTCCACTGTTTCCGAATTCGATTTTTGGACCCGGGCATCCCTGGCCTACTGGAAGAGACCTTGACGTTATCGAATTAGTTATTGATAAATTCAAAAATCTTGTAACATTCAAGATATCTCCATGGGACAATTTACGGTTTGGTGGTGGCAGTATAAGGCTGGCAGTTAACTCCTCGAGGAACTCTGGAAGCATTGATTTTTTTGAGTCTATTGGTATGGGTTTGGACCTGTTCGATGAACGATTCAAAGCAATGCCAGCGTTGAAGGAGACCATGGTAGATTTTCATGTGTCGAATGCATGGCCAGATGATTTAGTGGATAGATTTTTGAGGGAAAAGATACACGGTAGTAGATGGATCTGTCAAGTTACCAGAGAAGAAAGTCTGTCTGAATCGGATACAGTTGGCTGTTACTTTGGATTATTCGCCTAGTCTCAACTTAAGGTTAGGTCAAAGATGGAAGAGCCAAAATTAACTTCTTGTGGGAGGTTGGCGGAGACATCGCCCAATTAAGGAGAACCCAAAAACTGCAATATCGAATCCATTGCAAAGCTACCCAGATTTTTCTTTCACAAGGCATGATCGAAGAATTAGAATTATATGGGTAAAGGCCGAGAACAAGCATAACTCGTAGATCCTGAGATTGCGATGCTTGAATACAATCTTTGGTCCAAGTCAAAATAAGGTTTTCCAAAATCTTTAAATATCCCTACCGGCCACATCGAACCATAATTTCCCCCTATAATCCTGGCTACACGAGAAATAGACTTCTTCAGATATTAAATGGTGTTATAATTCGACCGCGGCGCATAGAAATTGAACCAAGGGACTCTCAATTTTTCTGAATGCAAAGTCCGCATCTTGGCACAACCCAACAATGGAGAAATTGTAGCATACATTTGTCCGATATAAATATTAGACAATGTAATGCGTGGCAATTCTCTTGTAAGTAGAAGCAATCACTTTCATTAAATCGTCACTCCCTTAGAATTTACTCCTTCAATCAAAATGCCTTCCATTGGCAAGATTCTAGTCGCCACTGTCAACTTGTCAGTTCTTGTGAACGGACTGACATGGACCTCATGTGGTACCGGCGTAGAATGCGCAACCCTTGAAGTTCCGCTCGAATATGGCGATTCGACGTCAACAGCAAAAGCAAATGTTGCGCTTGCTCGTTATCCTGCCACTGTAGCAGCCAGTAAGAAGCTCGGATCTCTCTTGATCAATCCCGGTGGACCTGGTGCCAGTGGTGTTGGCTTTGTGCAGTCCGGGGCCGGTGCCGCAGTCTCGGCACTGAGCGGTGGATTGTACGATGTCATCGGATGGGATCCACGTGGAACTGGTGCTTCTGCTCCCATCTTGGAATGCTTTTCAAATGCTAGTGCGGAGTATGACTTCAACAACGCATTTCCATCTGCTCCAAATCTTTGGCTTGGACAATTTTCGCATGCTAGCGCCAATGCTGCCGTTAGCTCTGCTATCACATCTTTTGACACCTCTGTCGCAGCTCTTGCTAAAGCTTGTTTAGCTCAGAAATCTCCCGCTCTTTACACCTCAACAGCGGCATATGTTGTCCGAGACATGGCAGCGATAGTTGATGCATTGGACGGAACTTCTGCAAAACTCAACTACTGGGGTTTCTCATATGGAACCATTTTCCTTGCCGAGTTTATTCAAACTTTCCCAGGCCGCGTGGGAAGAGTTATTGCCGATGGTGTCTTCGACGCAAAGGCAAATGCCCTTACATATGTCAGCCAATTGCCAAACGATCAAGTCAGCGTTCGTGCTTCGTTGAACGATTTCGCAGCTTTCTGCACCACCGCCGGCAGTAAAGGATGCTCTTTTGCCACCGCTCCTACTGGAGTCACAGGTACTGTGGCCACCAGACTTGACAACATAATGGAAAACATGTTCAAGAATCCTATTGTTGCTTCGGGCTTAAGCATTAGCTTAGATATCCTCAATCCCCTTCTTACATCTCTTCTTACAGTTCCAACCACTTGGAAAACACTTGCATCTGTCTTATCCGGTCTCGAAACCCGCGACGCAACTGCTCTCGTTTCACTTTTAGGATCCTTAGCAGCGAGTGCACCAACCGATGGCTCCGCAGCAGGTGTCGGAACTCTTGCTACTTACCCACTTGGTTGTGTTGACAATGCTGCATCAAATGGAATTACATTGGACACTGTCATTTCTCTCACAAAAAGCATTTCAATATCCGAAAATACTCCAATTCTAAATGCTGATCTTATCCCTATTACATTTTGCCGCAACTTCCCCTCCACACGTCCGCTTGTTCCAAACGTAGGAGCAAGTTTAATGGCAAAGACAGATACTCTTCTCGCAACAGCCAAAACACCAATTCTTATCGTCTCCGCTGAGAATGATCCAACAACACCTCTCAAGTCCGCAAAAGCACTCCGCAGTCTACTCCCCTCTTCATCCACCCTCGTGTACCGTGGAGGAAGTGGACATACCACTATCTCACACGCATCTCTTGGAATGGCAAAAACGATCTCCAATTTCTTTGTAAGCGGTACGATGCCCAAGGATGGAGCTCGCTTTGCAGTGGATCAGAATATTTTCCCCTCCGCTGCAGCGAGTAGTTTAGTTACACCAGCAGCTTTCAACGGAACCTATACTACGCAAGAGCAGAGTTTCTTAACCGCAACATACAACATTGGCCTTGCCTTTTTAGCCATCGCATGAAAAAACCTCCATATAATCATAGATCATTAGATAATAATACATCGCAATCAGAAATTCTTACCATGAACCCCCATCCCGTACAATCGGACCGTATGTGTGAACGAAACTCCAGTGATACCCAACAAATCTTCCATATAAAGCCAAGACCATGACATATTAAATGTCATTCTTGCATGCATGATATTGTTTCACGGTACGACTACCCCAGAATGCACCCCAGAAACCCTGCACCAGGTCAGCGATCACAAGACACGCCACGGGAATTTAACCGACTCGTCCCCCCTTTACCCGTCAAGCATGTCCGTCTCACAAATTCTGTCTTTAAAGTGATTGACGGGCGGAATCTGGGCGCTCTATTAGCACTCTCAGGAGTTATCCTTAGGTTCATTTGTCTGATTCTGCGGTTCTCACGGAATGGAGTATGGGAATGTTAAGATAAATGATATATTATGATAAGTAGGAAATAGGAATGGATGAAAGTGTTGACAGATTAAGATATATTTGACCCGATAGAATAGAAACGGAATGATATGAGGGTCGGTACTTTGAGGTCACTAGGACCAAGCTAGAATGATTGAAATAAGAATTCAGATTTCGTGATATCCGCGCTGACACATCTGTCTTGAAATAGTTCCCACTTCAATATATACCAGATCGGAGCACAATTTTGTATCTACTAGTCGTGAAACTCCCAACAAGTAATAACTCTCTACGCAAAACTCCAAAATGTTCGAATGTTTTACTATACTCCCTATCTTCCTCGTACCACTCCTAGCCTCTTCAACTCCACTACCTCTAATAGAAACTACGCTCTCTACTGATTACACATCCCAAGGCTATCTTATAGCCCTTAACGCATCCACGCCTTATTTTGCAGGAGTTGGTCCAGTCGCCGGTTGCATAACTTCGATTTTCACTTGGACGCTCGATACTACCGCGTGTGGTCTCTTTGATGGCACTCGCACTGTATATAATCAAAGTATTGGGATGTGGATGTATGCATTTAGAAGTGAAGAGGGTGCATGCAATCTGGTTGAAGGTGGTCGAGTGACATGTTCGGAAACTGGAGTTAAGATCCAGGGAAAGTGGAGTGTGGTATGTGTGTTTTCTGTATGAATTAGATGTAACTCAGACAAAAAGTCGTTGGAAAATAGATGAGGAAGAAAAGCTAATGTGATATGCGGATAGCCCAACTCTACGGAATCAGGTGTGCCGTTATACATGATGGGCTGGGCAAATTGGCCAGTTCAGAGGTGGCCGAGCAGTGGAGTAGATGTTGATGTTTGGAATACTTTGGTGGATAATCCTGCGCCGGGAGTTCATTTGGATGGGTTTGCTAGATCGTTTAGTGTGAGATGGCAGGCTGCATAATCTTTTTAGAGGTCAATATTAGAATTTGGCAATGTTATGGACTGGTCAAGTTGGGAAATTGAGCAGTCTGCATGAATACTTTACTTCAAAAAAGCAAGACTGGTCTCTGTATTGATTTTATGTGTTTTTTCTTCTCGGAAATGGGACAGGAACAAAAACGCAATGGACGAAGGTGGAGTAACTGTATACATCATAAGTGTAGTGAATGAAAACCTCTTCAGCATTCCATAAATGATTCAAAAAGCTTTTGATAACTCGAAATGAAAATGATTGATGATATCACAAATCCCCCGACTGAAGGGTTTTTTGTGGAAAAGTAAGGAGAGTTCCTACCGAAATATGCTGCCACTGCACTGACAGAATCTTTTCCGTTTGATCTGGGGCTCCTAAGGTCCGCGTTGAATATCTGGCTTGAGTTTTATGTTTATTGATGATAACACTGCAGATAAATCATACTCAAAAACTCGAAATTTTGTGCGTGTTAAGCTCATGGAGCTTTTGGTCTTCATCCGCAGATTGACCTCCCACACGACAAGAAAAGCTTTTCAAACTCTGAATTTTTTTTCAAGTGGCGAAAATGGGGGATAGCCCTTGTGTTAATTTTGGGTATCCTACGGAGCGAAGAGAAGACTTTAATTTCCGGAAAGCTTTGCTAGCTTTGCTTCAACAATGCGCTCCACCATTTTTTCCAAGATGGCAATATCTCCACCAGTTCCTTGGGCGAAATATCCCTCCACAGCTTTCTCGACGTATTTGCCAATCTGATCCACCTCGACGTTGATATATTCTCCTTCTTTCTTGAGAGCTGTGACTATTTTCGTTTGGGTATATGCGATCAACATAATCTCAAACCATTCCTCATCAACTTTGGTAATAGTCAAGCTGGCTCCGTCAAGCGTGACATATCCCTTCTCGACAATATATCTCATCACTTGTTTGTCTCTAGGCTTCAATCTCAGTGTCAAAGCCTCTCCATCCTCTTCTCTCTTGATCAACTCTGCGACAGTATCTACATGTCCTTGTACGAAGTGTCCTCCCATACGTGTGTTCGCAGAAACGGCGCGCTCGAGATTGACTTCGTAGTTGACTTGTAGAGAACCGACGTTTGTACGACGAAGATTTTCTGGTGCGCAACCAACTGTAAAACTATCTTCCGTGAAGGTTGTAACTGTAAGGCAGATACCGTTTACTGAAATGCTGTCGCCGAGTCCGCAGTCTCCGAGGATTGAAGAGGCATTGCTGATGTTGAGAGTGGCACCATATTGACTGTCGAGCTTGATGTCGGAGACAACTGAACATATTTGTTAGGTGACATTGTGTGCTGGGGCTTAATTACGAACCTCCTTTGATCTCAACAAGACCTGTGAACATTGCGACGGCTTTGAAGAAGGGAATGCGATTGATTGTTGAGCTAAGCTGATGGCATTAAATTACCCCTCCATGACCAATGAGATCTGATATTATATTGCGCTAAACTCCTTTTGATGCATTACATAATACACATCAACATCGATTTTAGTTCCTCAAGAACCTCAAAGCTTCGTATTCGAATTCGGGAAACAGGAAAATGTGTTCTACCACTTAATATAAATTTACTGCTGTCACTCTGTCAAGCTGCTTACGGTTCATATCCACATCGCTGTTCCAATTCCGAGTATCGGAAGAAGAAAAGAAAAAAAAAGCATATCTCATGATATTCACTTTGGATGTAGGGTAAGAACTCTCCAAAATTGAATATTAAACATCTCTTATTTCTGTTTCTTCAAGCCCGTGAAGTGCGTGGTATTTGCGTGATCTTTTCAGTTCCCCAAGTTGTCAAGTGTCGATGCTTGATCGAAGCTGTTAGACACATCTGCTTTCCCGTCGATGAGATCCGATTTCTAAAATTGCATGTCGAAACGATGCATCGGGAGACGGAAAGCCACAAACGGGAAAAGGTCCCCGAGGGTCCCTAACAAACTACTAGGTAGCTCAGGCTTAGCATTTGAACTATTGAAATGCATCACATTTTATGACATGGACTGTAGATGCTCTATGAAGTATCTTGTTTGGTTATCGAATCAGGTTTCTTGTTACATACCGATTATCCGAGGTCATTCCAATGATTTCATCCTACAGATCTCTTATGTACACTCAACAAAATCCAGTATACATATGCAAACACTTATAATCATGAAGACCTTTAGAATGTAAAGCGTTATAAACGTCATGACAAGCAAACGTACCTCGATATGTCAGTCTAACGGGAGAGCTACTGCAAGGCGGCCTTAGCGACGCTCGATGCTAACATAGTGTTGTTCCTAGGGAGATTTATGATGTATTGACGTTTGAAATTATGATTTTATTGCTTATGATTTGCTCAAGAGTTCTGGAAATGTCTTGGAAAATTCCAATTATTAGAATATTTATGATATCACCATGTTCCAACCTCTTTGCTACATTTCGTCACACAGAGCTCATCTGGCTCAAGCTATAGCTAAGATAAGTACAAGTAGAGCTTTCTTCCACGCAGTTTCTCTCATTAAACAAACGAACTCACGTCTCTGTAAAGAAACCAGTCCAGAAAATCACCAAGGTCATCATGTCATCCTCAGAAGTACCCCAAGGAAATCCCACAGACAACGATTATGTCTCCCGTCCTGGCCACAAGCGGGATCCAATTCCAGTTCTAAGTGACGAAGCTCCTATTGAAGAGGGTAAGTTTTGTCCGTATTGTTGATGATTGACTCGAGCTAATAGCAGTATGTAGAAACCGCCGACAACGTCGCTGTTGACAAAAGCAATATCATCGATGATAAAACCAGGCATGCTGCTTAGTCTGCTGGGACTTACCTAGAGCCGGGGGACAATGAAGGTTTACCTGAGGATGATGGGAGGAGTGCTGTTGCCCAGTAAATTTGGTTGAATGCAATTGAACAACTTGTGCGAAGTTAAGAATTAGATGTAATATTGAGGGATCATGGCAACGCAACCGATTTTAATGGCGCCTTTTCTCGGACGGATATATTGTTGGTGTTGACGTTGTTCAAACATATATACAATAATGATACCATACTACTACCTAGAATCTCTGTCCAAGCTCAAGCTGCTACCTTGATCCCATTTTCGAGAGTGTGTGGCTCATATATTCTCTGTATTAATCCCTCAATCATATCAATGGCTCCTTCCATGCTGTCCTTGTTGAACACAAAAAGCCCCTGTATAGCAGCCATACTGGTATGGAGCTCTGGCTCTACAGTCTTACCTTCTTCGTTAGCAACAAGCCCGAGACTTTCTAGCTTTGTCAAAAACCGCTATTTTCCATTTCCATCCTTGTCAACATCGCCGTAGAATCTATCCCACATCTCTGCAGCTTGATATCTTGTAGCTTCATCAATTCTCTCGATCATATCAACTCGTCCGGGTCGTATTAGCGCAGCGTCAAGTCTGTCAATATGATTTGTAGTTAGGAAAGCAATTCTTTCTTCCCCAGCTGCCACTCCGTCCAGTGCATTCAACAAACCCGAAAATGTCACTGTTGCGCCTGAATATCCTTCGGAGTCAACCTGTTTCCTATTTACAAATGCAGCATCTGCATCTTCGAGAAGTACTAGCGTTCTCGGAGGTAACTTTGTCAAGAAATGTGCCAATTTGTCATCTGTCATTCCCCGCTCGCTCAAATTTATCATTGCGACGCCTAAGTTCAATTCTCCAGCCAAGGCCTGTATAAAAGAGGTTTTACCACTCCCAGGTGGACCATATAGAAGATAACCTCTGCGATAAGGTATTCCTCGATCCACATACCATTGTTGCCGACCCAGAAAATCTGTCACATCGTCGAGGATTCGCTCCTTGACTCCTTCGTCTAGTATCACAGAACTTAATGGCCTTTTTCGTCGCGCATCTCCAAATTGTCTCCATTCCATTCCAGAGCTCTTGTAAACAACCGTTTTCCCTTCTCGCTGTGTCGCAGCTAATTCATGCGCTTCTGCAAAGTTATCTGCGTATATATGTCGATGAGCGTATAATGTTCGCAGAGTAATTGTCTCGTGTGGTACACCAGTATTCATATTATGACTACTTTGCTTTTCCCGCTGGACCAAAATAAAAGCATTCTTATGCTGAACAATGTGCCTACCATATCCCGGCTGCGCAAGAAATGTCGCAGATGATGGACCGCCTTCTAATTGTTCACCAGTCGTTCGCATAGAATAGTCATGAACACGTGTGATTCGGGATGCGATAAATCCTCCAGGCGGACGAGGAAGACATAGCCATGCTAAGATCCATTGATACGATGGATCCTCCTTGCTGATTTCGAGATTCACCAAAAGACGACGTTTGATGGTAGAAGCTCCCAGTATCATGAAACGTCGTCCTATGGCGGCAGAAGCCCCAAGACCTGCAAGACCAATGCCTCCGGCAAATACGGGATTATTGAAGAGCGCATCGAGAGTTGTCAGTGACGTTGTTGATGGGTCAGGCATTTTTTTCTGGTGGAAGTAATTTTGGGATCATCGAGTCGCCTGAAAAAAGCTCTGGAATACCCGATACTAACCGATGTTTGTGGGGGTATAAGTTTATCGAGCTTATTTTATATCAACTCGATAAATAAATATTAAAGCCTCCAATTTATTACAACAAAACACTAGCCATCTTACATTCTCATTCTACATTGTCATCAACATTTGAGATGCCCTCGAGACGAAGAAACACAGATCGCAATAACATTGGCTTACAGTCACCAGCAGGTCGCTGATGACCTCGGGACTGGGCTATCTAGAGTGCCAAAATCTGGATTGCCCTACAAGACCAAATCTCAATCAAGAAAGGCCTGAATTTTCCAATACCGAGTACAAGACGATGACCCCACAGGCAATAGGATTGATTAGGTTCTTTCAACTATGTTCTCTGGGTTATCAGTACTTCATTCACGACCCTAATACCTGCCAAACGAGCATCCTCTAATGAGCTAACCTCCGTCGAGACAGTCGAGTGATTAGCCCACTTTCATCACTTAGAGGAGGGATGATATTTATTCATTTCTGCTACTACATACACAGGGGAAAGTTGGCGCAGTTGCCGATGTTGTTTACAATATAGTGTCAAATTCCTGCATCGTTCCTCATTCTCTACATGCGAGCAATTTTATAATCTACCCATGATAACTATTCGAAAACTCAAAGTTGAGTGTGGTGTGTTTGATGTGCAGCATTTCTAGAGCAATTATAACTACAAAGTTTCACGAAGTCCTCTATCTGCTGTTGGAGTGCGACGATAACCCTGTGGGGTTTTTTTTCGCAACATAGGACAAGTAGACGATAGTAACAGACATCTTCTCTAACCAGCAAAGCAAGGTTTGTATGGGATTTCCAAAAGGAATAACGTGCACTAGTTAGGAGGCATTCAAGACTGGATAATACAGGTTGAAACCAAATTTGACTATCTATTTGGACCAAAAACATCAGTATTCAAAACTGTATGGAATCTACAAGGCTGTTCTAAATTCAGATCATCGATTCTGTTGCTTCACTTGATTGGATCTGTACGAAATCATAAAACATCGGTAAAATCAGTGAAGCTCCGTGCGAGTAATCATCATAGAGGATGTTCCCAGGTTCACACATGTTTCAATATTCCATGTACGCATTTTTAGAGCATTTGTTACCCCGGACTTGATTACAAGTCCGTATTTCAATTATGCGCTGTAGTCGTTCTGTACATGAGGAAGGCTTCCTTGAGATTTTGAGGTAGTACCTGTACGATTGCACCTCAGCAGATGATGCACGGCTGCTGCTGAATTATTATCGTCATACGAGTACAGCAGTTTATAGCCGTTCTCAAAATTACCTCAACTCTATCAAAAGGGCACTTTGCAACTTAGTGTGGTTACTCTGTCGATGTATGGGATCTCTCAAATACATCGAAGGTCCTGGTCACAATGTGCCACGCTCAGACTATTGTGACCCTTCCTGAAACTCTGGTACTACTTGGCAGACTTTTTGTTTTATAGTTGTTAAGGCGACCAATCGTTTACATTTTTTGATAGTTTTATTCCCTTTACACCTATCTGTTCTAGACTCTATTTAAGTTCAGTTGCCTGACCCAGCCACATTCCTCCTCCCGAAAGTCAAAATTTCATCAACATGATAAGATGAGAACAAAACCTGTTGTGGATCTGGCCACACAATGCAAAAAAAGTCCGAAACTTGAACAGCTCTAACAAAACCTCATGGACTCCATCATCATGATGTTATTCATGGTTCTGTTGTAAAATTTTGCGAGGCCGGCCCCCTCATGATTTCCTTATTCAGTTAAACTAGACTCTTCTTCCGCAGTGACTGCGGGCAGTCTGAACCATGGGAAAGATAGCAACAAAACTACGGGAGATTAAGGAAGGACTCAGAAACGATGAAAACTTAACTCGAGGTAGAAAAGGGGTTGCTCGTGGAATGAAAGCATTGCCGTCATCGACAGGAAGATACTTGGTTCGGAAAATTCCTTTCGTACATTGGTTCCCGAACTATGCTCCAAGATGGCTTGTCGACGATATGATTGCTGGAGTAACAGTCTCATTGGTCTTGATTCCCCAGGCCCTGGCATCTGCTTCGTTAGCTGGCATACCATTGCAGCAAGGACTCTTTGCTAGCTGGCTGCCATCGGTCATATATTTCTTCATGGGTACATCGAAAGGTATTACTTCTATATGGATTTATAGTTGGTTAATGCTGAGAATTATAGATATTGCTACAGGCCCTACAACATCTTTAAGTCTACTTACCAACGCCGTTGTGTTATCGATTACTGCCCAAGATCTTCCGATACCGCCAGCTCTCATTGCCTCCGGTCTCTCTTTTTCGATAGGCGTCTTTTCTCTATTATTCGGACTCCTTAACCTTGGATGGATTCTAAATTTCGTCACTGTTCCTATGCTAGTTGGGTTCCAAATGTCAGCAGCGTTGATCATTATTCAAGGCCAAGTTCCATTAATACTAGGAGAGTCGGGTGTGGGCCAAAACTTTATGCTACAAGGCATGCAAATCCCTAAAAATATTGCAACTACTCAACCATTATCCTTGGCTGTTGGCGTAGCCTCAATAGTGATTATCATTTTATTGAAGCTTATGGGTAAAAGATGGGGGGAAAAGAGTAGCATCATCAGAATCTTGTCAAGTTTACGGAACGCTTTTGTGATTGCTATTTCCACTGCGATATCCTTCATTGTCAACAAAGACCTCATCATTCCACAATTCCCCATTGCCGGGACGGTAGCATTAACCCTACAATCTCCACAACTTCCGACCAAAGTTGTTCTGCTTGTCGCCAAGAGATCGTTGCCCGTGAGTTAGTCTGAGATCAATGCTCAATGGGCCGGACGCTAATCTTCTAATTTTGCTTAGGTTTTCATAGCTGCTATAGCTGAGCATTTGATATTCGCCAAGTCATTTGCTCGTGAACACAACTATGAAATTGATGAATCGCAAGAACTCGTTTTTCTGGGGACCGCAAACATTGTGAATGGCTTCTTTGGTGGAATGCCAGTATCCGGATCTCTTTCTCTATCAGCAGTTAATTCAACAACTGGAGTGAGATCACCACTCAGTGGGCTATTCTCTGCCGGGTTTGTTTTTCTTGCTATCAATGTATTGACGGAAACATTCCAGTGGATACCAACTGCAGCAACGAGTGCGATTATACTTGTCTCTGTAGGAGAAATATTACCTCCAAACAGTATTCCACTCACATACTGGAAAGGTTCATTTGCCGATTTTATAGGCTTTTTTCTCGTCATGAACGTGGCGTTGGTTACAAGTCTAGAGTTTGCTCTTGGGCTTGGGGTAGTCTACATAGCGCTCTACACTCTCCTACGCACATTATTCTCCTCGATTAGTCCAGTAAAGCCCCATGATCTCGCAAACAGATACAGTTTTGAAAGCGTTAACAGAATGAGTATACCTCTTCAGGGAGGGCGCCTAGTACCTCAAGGCACGCAACTCATTACGTTAGAAACTCCCCTCATTTACTTGAACGCGGAGAGGATAAAGAAGGATATTCTAGAAGCTATTTGGACCTATCATGAACCGACTCCATATGGGCCAACAGAACAAAGTGGATGGAGCGATTATCGGCTTCGAAGAACTGCCGCTCTCCGTCGCAGGAGTAACATTAACACACCAACCAGATTCCTTCCAAGGCTTGAAGTCGTCGTATTCAATTTCACCCGAGTCACATTTATTGATACTACTGGCCTCACCTACCTTCAAGATCTCAAAGACGAGATTATTGCCTATAGTGGTGATGCTGTAGAGTTACGTTTCGTAGGTATGATTGACGCTGTACAAAAGAATTTCAAGAGAGTAGGATGGCCGTTGGGCACTTATCAAGAATCACAAATCGGTCTAGTCGCGGGAATTGACATCATATTTGAAGATATACATGATGCGGTCGCAGCACCTAGAAGTGTTAGAGCATCTATGAATTGACTAGATTTTGGTTTTGTGAATTCCAGGAATGATATGGAACAATTTACAGATGAGGAGGCTTTTGAAAAGGGCAGGATGAACATCATAGTTACAAATGTTGTCACAAAGGATGGGAGGGCGTATAAGGAGGAAATGTAAATATATCTTTGGGTGCTTTGGAGTATTTTGGGTGCAATCTTTGCTGTATTCATGAATAGAATAGGAATTATAGAAAACTTACCTATATATGTGGAGAATTATTGCGGGAAGATGCTTTCCTGAACTACATAATCAAAACGAGGTAAGGTGCTTAGAAAATCGCCATATTAACTCATAAGTCCCAAGCGAAACATGATCTCCATTCTGATTGTCATGTCCTTTCAATGGGACTAGTTTATTCACTCGTATCATTGCGATTTCGGGAGGAGAGTTGATTCAATGGTCCGTGCGTCATCTTAATGTCTCCCAACTGTACAACAGTAGTGAGGACTTTCCCCGCACTTGAAGTTCCCAACAAACATAACGACAACTCCATGCGAAGCAAACGAAGAGCATCTATCCTTCCCAAGCTGTCGGGGGTGGCTACCCCAGAAATTCAAACTATTGCGATGCTTTACCATCTGATTGAGTTGGTTGATCGAAAGACTTTGTGCCATCTGCCGTATCCATCATGACGAGTTTCTTCGCGACACGATGCATGCTCGAGCAACTGTGCCCAAATATTATCATGATTTAATCACAAATGCATCAAACATGGCATTACATTGTATGCAATATTTGCGCAACTATACATGGATTGTTCGATGTACAATGGCGCAGCAATACCTCTTACGCATGGTAATCGAGCGATATTAGGATGTTGGGTTGAGGACAATTACTTCAGAACAACTTTACTCGGGGTTTTTGGCCTCTAAGTCTTTGGTTGTCATCGGGCCATTGATAAGAGACGCTAATAGGAGGTTAAACTCCGGCATTTGACACGAGCATTGTGTGTAGGTGTAACTCCTCGGACACCATCCGAAGAATCGAAAGAATCTTTTCCAGGTTGGGACAGTGTTCCTGGTTTGGTTTTGACAGCTTTGCCACGTCGTCACTTTTATTCTAAGAGCAGGGATTCGAATGACCGAATTCTCATTACTGTTATTGTTGCAATCCATGGTTTTCTCGGAAGACTAACCTGGCTTAATTTTAACGTCATGTCTGACATACCACATATATCATTCTTTTGCAGTTGTTGGTGCCTGGAAAGTGGTAGTATCCCAACCGTGCGCCATGTGAGCAATTACGTGGTCAGAGGAAAGATTCAGGGAACATCAGAAGAGAAAGAAAAGCCGACACTCCGCCAGTCAATCTATCTCTGGGTCTTGTTAGACACAAAGTGGCTTCATCTTCACGCCTAGCCTTCACATCACTCCGTTAATTGGTAACAGAATAACAGGCTGGGCATTAAGCGCTGAACTGAGCTTCATCTCGTCTCGGTCAGTTAAAGTTGAATTGATGGCGCGCCTCTACCTCACTGGGTGGCTTTGGGACCGATTTTGACATCCCCGGCTAGGCGACAGCTCACTCTCTTCTTACCCGGTCGATTAAGGATGATTTAAAGCTTTCAATATGCAAAGGCGCCGTCCCTTCGCATCGGGCCGTGTAACCAATTACATCACTTTTTGTATAGAATACAACACATGTTCCGCGGAACTGAATCGGGAGGCTTACCATGTAAGTATGAAGTAACAAATGAAGAGATCCATTTATCATTGTGGAAATGGATCTTCGTGTCGTTAGCTCACTTTGCGGCATTTTCATTGATCTTACTGGGGGCATTCCATCCTAGGCTTACGATAGTTACTTTCAGAACGGCCTCGGTCGAAATGAAAACATGTCTTAGATATCCCTTTAACTCTGCATATGCAGATAGTTATTAGCGGAAATTGCGAAGTCCTTCGGCGCTTGAGGCTCCGATATACACACATCAATCGATTTCCAGTTTTTCATGTAAATTGGAACCGAGGCCAAATTATCAAAGGAAAAAGAGAGAAGTAAAAAAATTTGTGCGTGGTGGAATGTGATCTGGTAGAATTCTCACGTTCTACAGAATTTACTCGCCTCGAGGGTTAAAAACCAATGATATCCAAATTCTGTAGATTTCATATCCTGGTATACTGATGTTTCTTTGGCTTCTATGGCTTCTATGGCTTTCAGGGCAGGCTGGAGAAGATTGGCGACATCTCACGAATCTTGTCAAACCTTGTAGCTGCATCTTTAATATTACTTTGGTTGTAATCCAATTACGGCATAGTTGTCATTCTGGGGTGATCACGAGCTTCCCCACAAGCCACCATCCCCAACATCCCCAGATTTCTTACCCCGCCATAAAGAACATGCAGAATATGCAGAGTCTACAAAATACATGCGAACCACAAGTTTAGCCAGGCCCGTGGTAGTTTGTACGACAATAGGTCGGACCGGAGAACGGCCGTTACCAAATTCAGAAAATCTTGCTATGTAAGAACATCCTTAAATTTATCTTACACGTGGTAAACTTAAAATCTCCTTCCGTCTTTGTATGGGCTCGCTCGTGGCTTTAGTTGTCAGAATTGCCTTGAATTCTCTTGTCAAGGTAAATCTAGATTTTTGTTGTTTGGGATTGATTTTCTGCTTGGCCAAATTCTGCTCACAAGGCCATTTTTCGGCAGTGATTCGGAGCATTTTATCTAGAATACCACATCATTGGGCCCGCTTGTTGGATTATTCCGAATCCCAGATTTTCTTAGTCCGCATTAAGCACAAGCTAATTTCAACCACATCTCATGTTAATTGATCATGAGGCTGGAAACCCTCACATGTTACTGATGGGGTCCGAAATTGTACAAGACGCTCCCGTCGCACGAAAATTCTTGTAAGGAAGCTCGTGATAATGTCCTTGAGAAAGGCCGGAAAAATTAACAGAAGTGTCTCAATAATGCTCTAACTAATGCAGATTGAACTAAGCTCTTACTCTTGCAGCGGCTTGATCAACTCCTTTTAGACAAAACATAGAAATGGTGCATCTGGGTGCGTCTGGGTGCATGTAAGCACAGTGCATATTTTGTATATAAATTATCAGTAATTTCCCATTGATTATCCTCTACATCTTCTCTTTATCTCAGTTTTTTCACTACACAATTCAAACCTTCATCATGGTGAACGTTATCAGAAGCGTAGTCTTACTTTCCCTGGTGCTTCAGTCATCATGTATGCAGTTCAAGATACCTCAGGTCGAAAAGGTGGTGACGAAGGTTATGAACAAGTTCGCACCATACGTGCACAACAAAGGAAAGCACTCTGACACCGCAGTCATCTCAGCAAAGGAAGACATGTCCCAGATCATTCCTCGTGCAACCCCTTATTGGTACGAACAAATCTCACATCAAGGAAAATCCGCATGGGGCCCTTCAGGATATCAAGTTTATCGCAACGTGAAAGATTTTGGAGCAAAAGGTAAGTCTATCCATTTACTGAGGGTCCTTGCTAACAAGACCTAGGTGATGGTATTACCGATGATACTGCAGCTATCAATGCGGCCATTAGTGCCGGTGGAAGATGTGGTCAAGGATGTTCCTCGACATCAACTACACCCGCAGTTGTCTATTTCCCATCTGGAACCTACTTGATATCATCATCGATAATAGACTACTACTTCACTCAAATCATTGGTAACCCAAACAGCTTACCGACTCTTAAAGCCACTCCTAATTTTGTTGGTTTCGGTTTGATCGATGCAAATCCATACTACACCCCTGCCCTTAATTGGGGCTCCACCAATGTATTTTTGAGGCAAATTCGCAACATTATCTTTGATATGACTAGTATTCCAGCTGCAACCACAGCTACAGGTCTGCATTGGCCATCCTCCCAAGCAACAAGTTTACAAAATGTTGTATTTCAGATGATTTCTGCTCCAGGAACACAACATACCGGTCTTTTCTGTGAAAGTGGTGAGTACAAACGAAAATCTAGGGGGTTCCATGCTAACAACGAAACAAGGTTCTGCTGGACTTTTGGTTGATGTTACCTTCAATGGCGGTCTTGTCGGTGCTGCCATTGGGAATCAGCAATTTACCATGCGAAACTTGGTTTTTAATAACTGTGTTACGGCTATTAGCATGTTTTGGGATTGGGGATGGTTGTTCCACGGCATCAGCATCAACAATTGTCAAAAAGGAATTGACATATCGGCAGGAGGTTCAAGTGCCCAAAATGTGGGATCTGTTATCTTAATTGACAGCTCAATTACCAACACTCCGATCGGAATCATAACTGCTTACACATCCAATGCGACACCGGACACAGCTGGCAGTCTTATACTTGAAAATGTGGCACTCAGTAATGTTCCCACAGCTGTCACTTTGAGTGGTGGATCGACAATATTAGCTGGTACAAGTGGAAGCACGACCATTGCTGGGTGGGGTCAGGGCCGCCAATATGTTCCTAGCGGCCTCTCTGATTTCCAAGGCACCATCACTCCAAACAGTCGGCCTGCATCTTTACTCAATGGAAACAAATATTACACTCAATCGAAGCCTCAGTACAATGGCTTGTCAGTCTCATCATTCACGAGCGCAAGGACAAATGGTGCAGTTGGAGATGGTACGACCGATGATACCGTTGCATTGCAACGCGGAATCAACAATGCAGCAAGCGCTGGGAACGTGTTTTTTATAGATGCAGGTACTTACAAAGTGACGAGTACAATAACAATTCCTCCTGGATCAAGAATTGTAGGCGAATCATATTCAACCATCTTGTTATGTGGCAGTTTCTTCAATAATATGAATAGTCCACAACCTGTCGTACGAGTTGGAACAGCTGGTCAAACGGGACATGTCGAATGGAGTGATTGTTTAGTTTCAACACAAGGTCAACAAGCTGGTGCAACGTTGATCGAATGGAACCTCGCGAATTCCGGTTCAACGCCATCTGGAATGTGGGACGTGCACACACGAATTGGTGGTTTCACAGGATCGAACCTACAAGTTGCTCAATGCGAGAAGAATCCAGCCACTACAACGATCAATTCAAACTGCATTGCTGCTTATATGGGCATGCATATTACAGCAGGTGCCAGTGGCTTGTACATGGAGAATTCGTGGATTTGGACTGCTGATCATGATTTTGATGATCAATCCTTGAGACAACTCGACATCTATGCAGGAAGAGGTCTATATATCGAGAGTACTGCTGGACAAATCTGGCTGTAAGCTTATCTTTCTGGAAATGGCATTGAAAATTGCTAACAATTGGCAGTTGGGGTACTGGAGTTGAGCATTTCACTTTGTACCAATATCAATTCGCCAACACAAAGAATATATTTGCTGGGTTTCTCCAGACCGAAACACCGTAAGATTCTTAGTCCGTTTTTTGTATCATTTCGACTAATAATCTTTAGATACTATCAGCCACAACCGCTTGCCCCGGCACCCTTTAGCGCTGTTTCATCCCTAAATGATCCCAACTTTAGTAATTCTTGTGCGGGTTATTCTGGCAACTGTGCTGCAGCTTGGGGCTTGAGAATCATCAACTCTCATGATATTCTTATATATGGAGCAGGACTTTACTCTTTCTTTGACAACTATTCTACCAGTATGTCTTCTACTAAATTCCACTTTTTACCCTCATGAACCATACCATATGTATGTATACTAAAACCTCACAGCTTGTTCCAATGCCGGCGGCCCCGAGAATTGTCAAACCAATATCTTCAGTCTCGAAGGTGCAATCTCAAATGTCAACATCTACACCTTAGCTACTGTTGGCACCACGAATATGATTACGAGGAACGGACAAAGTCAAGCGGTGTATAGTGCCAATATCAATGTTTATCCTACGTTGATTACATTGTATAAGTCTGGTTAGGGTATCTGGTATCTCTGATGACGATTCTTTGCGAGTTGCCATACGAAGATGCAGTGTATGGGTGTAGGTGTTGGTGATTGAAATTGAAATTGAAATTGAAATTGGATTTGATAGTTTGGAGCGAGTAGATTGTAGTTGGAGTCTGGCAGTTGGGTGTGGGTTCGGTGGAAGCGATGTTTTGTTCTTCATGCAAATTTATGTCTATCTATCTTTCTTTTCTGGATAACATGAATATATATATTCCCTCTTTGGTGGAATTTTGCGACTTATATGTATACAATACTGAAATTACTGAATGGGCGGTTCAAATTCGTGTGAATGGCTAATGATTTTGTGAAAATCCTCATGAGTCATTCGGTCGATAGGTTAATCGGTCATCTCATCCTCCAACTTTATATTCATTATAACAATCCATCCATAGGGAAACAATATCCTAAACATTCAAAATCTAGCCAGCGCCTCCTCTATTCATAGCCTATCATCTTATCTATCTTTCATAAGTGGTGGAAACAACCTTAAATGTCATCACATGTAGATCCCTACATGCAATTCAATTCCTGTCTTTCGAGCTTCCTCCATCATTCCTTTGAGGATACGACCCTGCTAATCGTGATGCGGGGTTGCGGCACATTGTGGACTTATCATCGATATGAATCATTTTGAGGTCTGCATAGATAGATAACACATGCAGGGAGAGCATTTCATTGTTGAAGAGTCTGTGGGGAAATCTGTTATTTGTGGTAATTTAAATAAAGTGTAGGGTGGAGTTATGATGAAGGTGATGGATAACATTTAGAGAGGAAGAAGTATCTTGGGGTCTGCGAGTAATGCAAGTAGCAAGTCTGGGTGCCTGCGATAGGTATTAAAGTCTGGCTCGTGATGTGCCCTTCTCATCATTGATATCGCTCATCATACTACAAACCAAGGATCTACAGTGTCTAATTGTAGTCGTCAATCCTGACTTACACCGTCGCTGTGAATCACATCTCCTTCTGGACTGTTTGCAGAATCAACACAGACACAAATTTACCATTCTTGAAAATGGTCAACCTTGAGTCTAATACCGCTTATGGCACTCTTGTAGTACTTTCTACGACTTTCCTGAAATCTATGATCTATGACTAGTCAAATAGACCGAAGTAACAGCCAATTTCCTCCAACTCTCTCGTAACCTGAACCTTCCAACCGCAATCACATATCAATTGTCTGATCTTATCATCAACCTCCGAAAGTTCCCAAGGTTCCCAAATACAAAAATCGAGACTGATTTCTTGCAGCGAAGAAGTCCTCTTCAATTGCGCATCGATTCTCTTCAGATCTTCTGCAAAG
The DNA here is from genome assembly GCA_004786225.1 of Botryotinia narcissicola. NCBI lineage: Eukaryota > Fungi > Ascomycota > Leotiomycetes > Helotiales > Sclerotiniaceae > Botryotinia > Botryotinia narcissicola. The sequence continues at coordinate 14,694 of PQXJ01000312.1, read as the reverse complement.
GGAATGATACTACCCGTCCCATCCGATTTTACCCCCTTATAACTTCGATTCAGGTTACGATTATTCCACAGCAAGATTCGCACCGTCATAAGACTAGTGCATTTGTCGTAAATGAAGTCCAGAGCTTGATTCTGAAGCGGATCCGGGTCGAGATCGTCCCTCGTCAAGGGAAAATAGATTCCCAGATGCCGAATCAAGCTTGCGTTGTATTTTCCCATCTGGGTGAGAAATTTAACGATGCCTTTATTAGACTGCATCAGACGATTCTCGAATCGTTCATGTAATCGTGAGAGGTGAAATTGATTGTTGCGATACAAAAGAGTAGTCGCTTCGTGATGGATTTGTTTGCTGACTCGCAATAGCTGGGGAGAAAACCCATCGCTATCTTCTCGAACGGCGATTAATCGTGCTAGATCTCCTGCGCTGGAATCGAAGATAAGTGATAATGGTTCTGGAGCGACGAGAAGTTGCTCGTATATTTTGAGTCGAATCTCGATAGTAAGCTCAGGAAAGTTGAGTTTCGAGGTTTGTGATTGGGGGATTGGTGAGGTGGATCTGGGCTCATTTTTGACTTCCATTGTGAGAGTACAATCTTGGGAAATAGAAAGTAGAAAGAATTCGTATCAAGATGAAAATCGTGGGAGGAAGTTACTTTGATAATGAATTTCGTTTCTCAGTAATCAAATTGGGTATGAAAGGGGTTCCTTGACATATAAACAAATTTTTGCGCACACCAGTCTTTAGAAAATTTGAAGAGGGACAAAAAGGAAAGAATAGAAAGTTAGACAGGTAGATGGGGATTATGACTGACTTTTTGAACTTGATAGGAGAACATATCTCTATTTCAGCATGCATGATGTACGATGAGTGAGGGGTAAGGGTTACAGTATATGGAGATGCCCAATGAAAGCACACATCATCCTCCGCCACCAAAAACCCTTGTACTCGATCAACTGTCAGAATTCCTCGTTGGTGGTTCTTCTGCTGATGACTCGACGGTGTCTACAGAGTATCTGTTCCAAGAGTTATAAGGTAGAGATCGATATAATTTGATCTTCCATTCCAAATCTCTTACAATAAACAGTCCAATCCAATACTAAGCGTACAAAGGAATACCGATGAGAAGGTGGACAAAGATCGCCTACAACTACATAATCGCGAACGACGAAATCGATATCGAGGACCATTCAAAGGATGTGAGTCTAACAAGACAACAAGAATATATAAGATCCGTTTATTCAATACGACTCATGATCAATACTCGAACTAACCACATTATCCAACATCTCTCAATCCATAATCTCAAATTCTATCTCCCACTCAAGTGCACCACCGAAATGCAAGGTATACAACCACAACGAAGCTATTGTATATATCGTATCGAGCTAGCGAGACGAGAGATTTTATTCGTATATTCTTATGATACCAGCCGGCTATGGTTTTGAAGATTAGAAGAACTATGATGATATATATTTAAGTACCTAGGTATTCATTTCGTATCTTACTCTTCATTCTCTTAGATATGTACACGATGAAAAAGAAAGTAATAAATCACAAAGTCATATCAACGAAACCCAAATTCGAATTAAAACTCAAACTCAAACCCAAGCTCGAATTAAAACTCAAACTCAAACCCAAGCATAACACAATCCTCACAAACTACTGTTGAACTCCTCTCCTCACATAAACAGAGATCTATACACTACTTCCTACTCATTGCGTCTAATCTTCAGAGAAGAAAATCCGATTAGAGATCCTATACTATATATTACATGTAACATATTATACTAATATTTATCACCATTATATTATCTTCATATCTCAATATCAATGAAATTTATGCATTTTTTTGTTATTTGTTATTATGATTTTTATATATTTTTTTTATTTGAAGTGATTGATTAGAGGGAATTTGATAATAGAAATTTTGATATGAGGAGATTTGGTATAGGGGGATTTGGGATAAGGAGATCTGGTAGGAGATTTGACAAAAGGAAATTTTACGAGGAAATTTGTTAGGAGATTTGGTATAAGGAGACTTGATCTCAGGAGTGGTAGAAGAATATTGAATGTAAGAAGATTTACTGCCAGGAAATAGATTTTTAAGAGATTTAGTGTGAAGAATTGGAATGTAAAGAAATTGATATGAGAGATTCTCAAAGATACAAAGTAAAGTAAGGAACTTCAAATACCGATAAGAAATTAGCTAGTACAATAAGAAATAAGAAATAGAAAACCTACCTCCTACCCACCTACCTACACTCTACACCGTTCCAAACCCCTCCTCATCACCTCTCTGCCAACTATTTTCCGACTCCGGCGCCGCTATAGTTGTATCTTCCTCTTCCTCTTCCTTCTTACTCTTCTCCTTCTCCTCATTCTCAGCTCTTATCTTCAGAATCTTCGCCATAGCAATTTCCATCCTCCTCTTCTTCTCCAACTCCACCCTCTCAACTTCCCTCTCCATCTCCTCCTCCTCTTCCTCCTCCACTTCCAGTCTCGCCCTCTCATCCGCCTCAAATATCTCCCTAAACATCCTCCTCTCCTCCGTCCTCGGATCTCTCATCCCAGACACCCCCATCGCATGCGGATCATTCTGCGGACCCAACACCACCGCCCCGGGACTAACATCCTCGTCCGCCTGCAGCTGCGTCCTCGTCCCCGCCTTAAACGGATTCTGCACACCCGCCGGCTCATACAAATACTGTCTATCACCCCTACACCACCCCTCCAACATCTCCAACGCCGTCAACGCAACCCCCTCATCCGAACTGGCCGCCAGTCTCTCTAATCTGACAATCTCCCCCTCAGCAAGCTGTCCCCGCCACCAGCGATCCTCCGCATCTTCAAATCCCTGCACATGGTGCGCGCGCGCCGGGAAAAGAGTATGGATTTTCTTCGCCCGCGTATGGTGATCGATGACGAAATTATATCCAATGAGACGCATCTTGATGGTAGGCGACACATCGCACAGCTGGTGGCCGCGCAGCATGTGCGCGAAGCCCGCGGAGCGCGTGCGGAGACCGTGGTCCCAGACCCACGGTTCGCCAATCGTGCTGTTGAGGGCGTCTTCGAGCGCGGGCCCGATGTATTCGTTCATGTGGGGGACGGGGCCGGGGTAGGGCATGCGTTTGGGATTGAGGCCGGCGCCCGAGGGCGCGTGTTCGAGCCAGGGGGTAGAGGGGGCGCGGAAGGCGCGGTGGAAGGCGCGCCCGAGGAAGTTGGATGTGTTGGGGGCGAGGGCTTCGATTTCTTCGGCAGTCGTGCCTTGCAGAAGATGCGAGTGTTGACCCTTACCGCGTTTGGTGAATTTGACAGCGCCCGGGAGAGCGCGAAGAGGAGGATGACGAACTGGTCTCAGATAGCCGATGCCCGGTTTCAGATTCCGAATCTTTTCCTCCTGGCGCTTTTGCTCTTCCACACCTTTCTTTTCTTCCTCGAGGATTTTCGTCTCCTCGCTTGCCGCTTCTCCTCCTACACCTTGCCATCCCTGTGGCTCCCACACGTCTTCTTCTCGCGGTCCCAAGTCCTCGAACTCGGGTACCGAGCCTGCGCTTCGTGTGCTCGTGGCTCGCTCGCTTCCGATATCCATGCTGCTCTTTTTTCTGTTTTTCCCCGTCTTCTCATATATGGCTTTATCTCTCTTATCTATCTCGGCCTCTTCCTCCGCTGCAACTCTCTCCCGTTCCTCCTCCCAGTATTTCGCCGTGACCGCGGCAGCCTTGGCGGCTTCACGTTCATAGTGAGATAAAGGAATGGAAACCGATTTGGTGCTAGAATCAGTAGTTGCAGAAGAAGGGGATGAAGAAGGGACTTGGAATCCGGTGTGCGGTTTGGTATCAGGTTTGGGTTCTGAGGTATTAGTATCTGGTTCCGCAACATCTGGTCTCTCAGAAGAAACATCAGACGCGGGGGGATGTACCTCGATAGCTACCCCAGCATCCGGGCGCATGGGAAAAGAATCCGTAGAGACTGATTTTCTGCTCGATGGTTTTGCTGAAGAAGGATGGGGAAGACTTACCTTTGTAGAAGAAGGAGCATCCGAAAATCCGACATTGATACCGAATTGTGTGAGATCAACTGGTATTGCGACCTCGGCTTCTGGTTTCTTCTCTCCAGGATGCTCATCCGGTTTCTCGGGATTAATCGGATTCGTATTGAAAGGATCGAAACGACCGGATTTCGAAGACGGAGATGATGTGGATGATGGTGGAGATATGACATCTTCTCCATCATCATTATCATTATCAGCCTCATGAATAGGTGTAATAATATACTCGCTCGGAGCCTGCGTATACCAATGATTGTAAACTCCGTTTTGCAACCACCTACCTTTTCGATTCTCATAGTACAGAGCCGGACCGTCAAGTTTCAAAACCCGCAGTAAATCCACCAAGCCACACCAGTCCTCTCCAAAAACAGGTCGATACATAACCCCACCGGGTTCATACCTACCTCTGCCAGTAATCCTCTGATCTCTCTCTCCCCTCACCCACTTCTCCTCCTTCACTCTTGAAAGTATCTCCCCAAAGGCCCACGGATCAGGTCTCCGCGAGTACGCCACCAACCCCACCAAAACCCTCACCCAATTTCCCACCACCTCCGCATCCAACGATCCCGCATGTCCCCGAAACTCAATCGTATCGGGCTCATAACTATCGCGCGGTCTCGTCTCCGTCCCCATGCGATCAAAATTCCACGCGGTCTTATGCCCCACGAAAAAATGGGCGCCTGCGGCCCCCTCACTCGCCACACACGTCCAAAAAGCATCTCTACTTTCGCACGCGAGCAGCGTCGCGATAGTCTCAAGCACGCGCGGGGATCTTCTATGATCCTGCTGATACTTCCATTGGAAATACGTGTTTCCGCGGAACGAAACACAGTGATTGTTGCGGGAATCGATGCGATGTTCCGGATGGATGGAATCGAATTGGGGCTCGAAAGCCTGGATCATGGCGCCCAGGCGACGGAGGTGCGGGAGAGTGAATCCCTGCGTGCCGTAGCCGACGTGGACGTGGAGACCGCACGATTCGTTGACGGTGACGAGGTAATTCCTGCGCATGATTTTGCAGAAATCGGCGACGTCGCGGAGCGCATCTTCGGAGTGGTAGTATGCGGGCGTGCGGACTTCGATGGGGTAGTAGGTGTACGCTTGCCAGTCGGCGTAGGCTTTCTTGTGGCGACGGTGAGGGGATTTGGAAGACGTGATGGAGCCGTCTCCAGTGACTTCCCACATGGCAAATTTGGAATGGGCTTTTCCGGGCTCGGTGGGGAGACCGATGGAGGCGAGACTGCGTTTGATGTGTGCGTAGATGGACCATTCGTTAGCCCAGTCTTCTTTTCCGACGGGGATTTGGAAGTAGGCTGGTGCGTTATCTTCGGGGGTGGAGGGGAAGTAGACGGTTCGTGGATCGGAGGGGTTGGGGTTTGCGATGGAGGGTTTAGCGAGAACCGCGATGAGGAATTCGAATTCGATTCCGAAGGAGGGGGTGTCGGGTGACACTGGGGTCTTCTTGGGAACGTGTACGATATTCATTTTTGCTTGGTTTTTATATCTCTAAATGTGTATGTGTTGTAATGATCAATCTGTTGATCGTGTATATCTATATGTGATGTGAGTAGATGAAACTTGAATGTGAACTTACTAGTACGAATTGTAAAATTTAGATAGACCAGCTACTTGTAATTTTAGTTATAATGTTTAGGTATTCAGTACAATCGATAGAAAGATATAATAGAATGCTTGTGTGAAGTTTTCTTGAATTCTCGAGTAAAGGAAGGGGGGTAGTAAGAGTTTAAGTACTCGAATGAAGATGATGAAGACAATAGGTTTGTGAGGAGCGGATAAAGGAACGAATGAAGGATTAAAGAGACAGGAAACAAGATGGAAGATGGATAGATATTCATTATTGATAGACAAAGGTATTACCAGGAACAAGAGATTCGTCACTCACTAGAGGAATATGAATAACTTTCTCTTGTCAATGGACAAAGCCATCAACACAAAGAATCAACCCCATATATCACCCGTCTTTCAAAGAACACAAACACTTGAAGAACAAGAAATACAGGAAGAAAAACTCCCACAGTAATCACTAACCCTCATCTCTCATCTTTCACCCCATCATCAAACACCTCAACTATTTCGACCCCCTCAATCTCTTCTACAACTCCTCCTCCCTCACTCCCGTAAGAACTTGCGAAATACAACAGCTCTTCACAGACAGACAGTAGATTCGATAAGAATAAAGAGGTCAATAGAAAGTATATTTCAAGATTTCACCAAGATTTTGCTGAACACTTGTCTACTGTCATCACCACAAGCCGACTTCATCCCTCACAGAATAAACAAAACATAATCTCACTCAAGCCAAAAAAACAATCAAAATTTTCTGACATGCACAATCGCATTATTGTATATACTATGCTATGCTACGCCAGTATATGAATATGGTATGTATTGAAGTCGAGCTCAATCAGCTACCATTCTCCAATCTCATCTCAATCATTAATCATCCCCCTTGACCGTTATTAAAATATCTGCTATAATAAAACTAGCAGCTCAGCCACTTCTTACATGCCTTTAAAGTCATTTAATGTATATCGATCGATTTAGAAACGTGAAAACCACGAGCCATAAACACCAATGCTAATCAGAAAAAGAGAAAAGACAACAAAAACACGCGCTAAAAACAAAAACAATTAGGTGGAAGCGTAAAAATTATACACATCATCTTCATCGGATGATTCAAAAAAGAACTCATGCTCTTTGTAAAGATACAAAGATCAATGTAATTATTCCCAAATCCACCGTCCGGACCTCCTTTTTAAAGCATCAAACCAAAGACAGCAGCAACACCTGCCGCGAAGATACCGGTACCATATTCACGGCCAATGTTCAAAGCTGAAGCGGCGGCAGAAGAGGTCGCGGCGGCGGAAGTGCTGGTAGCGGATGCAGCGGAAGTACCAGTGGCGGTTGCGGAGGCAGTCGAACTTGCGGAAGTGGTGGCAGGGGCGGTGTAGTTATCTGGATCCAATTGACCGCAGTTCTTTGCTTCGGTCTCTCTGCAAAGCTTTTGAGCGGCGGCATCGTTCTCACCAGCGGCAATGCATTTGGCGAAGACGGTTTCGCAGATGTAGGTTGGCAAGGTTTGTCTGTAGTATTGAAGACCTGGAGTGGATCCGTTGGAAGAACATGTGCAGGTGTAGTTCAAGGAATTCTAAAGAGAATGTAGAGTCAGTATGTGTGAATTATTCAAGTTCGGACCGAGCAAGGATTCTCGTGAGAATGAATTTTACTTATAGTGTCACAGGTATTGGCATCGACTGCTCCACTACATAAAGTGCCACAAGTGTTGATCTCGGCGGTACACCATTGAGCTGTAATTTATCATCAGTATATATTGATTATGAATGTCATAGATTCAAGAGCGAACTTACATCTTGTAGGGGCGTCGATAGTGTTTGGATCAATGGTTTCGTTGGAAGATTGGGCTGCAACGAGAGCAACGATGCTGAGACCGACAATTGACTTGAGATACATCTTGGTGGAAGGTAATGGGATTTTGTTGAGAATGAACAAAGTTGATTATTAAGTATTGGTGGAAAGGTTGAAGATTGAGAGATTGAAGGTATTCGGAGAACTTTTTATTTGGATGATTGAGAGAGAATATGGATTGTTGAGATTTATTAGAAAAAGATGAAGGAGGAGGAAGGGAAGAAGAATTGGAGACGGAGATGGAGATGGAGATGGAGATGGAATTTATTATCTATGAATCAATTAATTAGAGAAGGTGGTTGGGGTGCAATATTTGAATTTATCGTGAAAAGGTATTGGCACTGGTAGCAAGATAGAAAGAGAAAGAGGTGAAAGTGAATAAATAAATACTTACTAGGTAGTAATAATGAGAATAATAATATTGGCACTGGGCAAATACCAATGGGCAATGGGCAAATGGCAAAATTCAAAAGGTAAAAAGAGACTAAAGAGGTTACCATCGGAGAATACTAGGGATAAGATAGGTGGAAAGCGGGAAAGCCATGATCGAATTGGGTTAGACGATGGATCGAGGAACAAGATGAGGACGAATCAATGAGTTATACCCGATGACTAACTGAGATAAGGTTAGCTCGTCAATCTATCTGGATTCCCTCCACGTCTATCCCTGCTCGTGTATTGCATTGGTTTGAGTGGCTTGAGTGTTTTTGGGTGGTGACTTTTGATTCTCTGTACCTTTCTGCCTGTCTGGCGCACCAGATATGTTGCCAAGCTTATCTACTGGGGACGCTCACACGTTCTTCACCTTTGACCCAATCAACCAATCAACCAATCAACCAATCAACCAATGAGAGATGAAACTCGTATTGTTGTCAATGTCGTCGCTGGCTTTTTATTGTTAATATTACCGGTACCACCTGGGTATCTACTGCTATACACTTTCTTGACTCATTCCTCTCTTTTCTCGTATTGTATTTAAGCTGACCTAGTAGTCTCGTCGTCGTCGTCGTCGTCGTCGTCTGCGTCGTCTTCTCTATTACTAATAATTATATCGTCTTTTTCGGTACCGACTGATTTAGATATCCCGAGGTCTACCTAGTACCTACCTACCTATCAAAGTATTAAACAAGTCAAGTACCTACACAATAATATGTAATACTCCCCCTCATTTCATTCCTTTTTTTTCATCAAGGGGGTTCATTCTCAGTACTAACTTAATTAAGTATTGCCTTCGGAGCAAAATGGTAAAATGGAGTCTTGAGATCCGTGACCTGGTCAAAAATGAAATTACTTTGCAACTTTTTCTTTCCTTTCGTTTCTGCCCTTTCTTCCCTTTCTTCCGTTCACTCCATCCACCCTTCCCTTCCCTCTCCTTCCCTTCCGTTCCTCCTTTCTTATCGGAATTTTATCACTCAAATTTCCCATCACAAACCAAATCGTTCCTGATTTGAGACGCTAAAAAGCTTGTTATTGTCATTCGACAAGGATTAAATTGATTCCTAGTATTGATCAAAGTGGACTGATGTGAACATGAACAACGTAAGTCCATCATCTACTTTCTACTTTCTACCTAATAAGTCATTTTTCCTTCCATTCTTATCGTAAATGATTAATCGCCCGCCCTAAAAAGCGTTTTGTCTTATTCCTTCCTCTATTGAAGTCGTCGGTGTTTGATGTTTGATGTTTGATGATTGTGAAATATATAGATATATAGAGAGTGAGTGATCAGCTTGATGACGCTCCGCTGGGCCACTGCCGTGGAGGCTTCTTCGCTTCGCTCTGATGATCAGATCTGATAGAATCTGTACGATGTAGGTATTCAGTATCTACGCACCATCCGTTGTAATTGGCTCAAGAGCAGTACCTTGACTACATTTTCACTGAAAGCAACCGGGAAGCTGCTCACGGCAATTGTGGCTACTTGAAGCTAATATAGATCTGGTTAGTTAGAAAATATTCATTGTTTCGCGACAGTTACACCTTTTTCTCTCTCTGTTTTCATCCGAGATCTCTTCAACGCACAACACAAGACTCAAGTAAGTACAAAGTCAAAGTCACAAAGGGTACAAATAAATGCACAAAGGGATGGAATGTCAATTAAATTCGACCCTTCCTTATTTTATCATCAATGAATTTGAATTCTTTAAATATCTTTACACTATTTACCGTATCAAATTCACGATATAATTCATTGTCCTCTTCTGTCTCCTCCCTATTTTAAGCTACCGGTACCCTAGTACCCATCGATACATGATGCATCGTCGCTTCTTTGAACTCCTTCCCTTTGAAGCTCCTGCTGCTCCACTCAAGCTTCAATTCTTCACCAAGATCATGCTTCCCTTCATTTCTAGCCAATACCCGTTTCTCCTTTTCCTCACACTGTTAACTGAACGCTCACCAAGTCTACACCGATCGTCAAACAATCTGCATAACAATATCATTCATCTCAAACCTTCCAAGCTAACCTAAGAAACTTCTTTCAAGTTCACGGACTACGATTTTCTTTTCCTTCGAATCAACAAGCTCGCCCCAATTGACTAAAAAGTTAGCTCAACGGACTATTTCCGTTTAGCTGGATACCATCTTAGTGTCGTCGGGCTCTTCTTCAAGACTCACAGTCACAGACTCACCACTGACCACTTTACTGTGTCTCCATGACAGAAAAATAATGGTAACGATTGAAAATTAGCGACCCTTGGGCCTTTTTCTTCGGGACCGGTAGCTCCGGATGTTCGGCGTAATCTTCGTTCATTCGTCAACGGTGAGTCAAAAATATCGAATCTTTCGATAGAGATGAACCAGTGCCAAGACCCACATGTGATCTACTAACACATGATTAGGAGGTTTTTGAAATTGAAATTGCATTTCGCGATGAGGAAAGCTCTTGGGTATCATTTCAATCTTGAATGTGTTTTGGAATTGGAGACTTTGTTCTTCTCATTCGTCTTGACTTTCCTTCGATGATACTTCGGGCTCGTGTGGACCTGAGTACGAGATATTAATTTGAGTGAACTCAATTTCTAGCGAGGCCTCTTTCTTAAACAAGTTCATGTATCAAGGGGTAGTCTCCTGAATTTCTACAACTTATCCCATCGACTGACTTAAGCTCACGTATGAATGAGATGAGAGCACCAAATTGAGAAGTTTCGCCTGAAATGACTCAAGCACAAGTCATTGTCTCCCTATCATCCGAAAATTTGATAGCCAAGGGTAATCAATAATGAAGTCTCCCGAGCAATTGGTCCAATTACCTACCTAGGTTTATATACTCAGATCGCTTTGCTTCCACTCCTATTTGTCGCTTTCTCCTATCAGGTCATATTCTCGGTACACCTCCTGTATTCGCAGTTTCTTTTCACAAAGTCACCCCTCTACCATTCGAATTACAACACCACATCTTCTTGACTCCCTTCCCAAAAATTTCCAGTAAGGTATCATCCAAAGATGTTTATTCAAAGATTCCTGGAACAACTTTGTCTTCAGCTAAATCGTCTTACTTGACCTGCCGAATAGATTCGGCTTTGTGGTATTCTTCCCAACTTTGTTATTCACAACTACACTAATTTTAATCTCAATGTTCTTTGCAAGATTTTTCAAAGTCCATTCTATCTTGCTGTCTGGAGATGGCGGACGCATGGGTGGGCGTGGGGGTGAACGGCAAAGAAAATTGGAGACGCAGAGGGAAGGGAAAATATTGGAAGAGGGATTTAGGACTGCACGATGAGTTGATTGCCGGGAAGGATGCGCGATCGTTTGTCTGGTTTTACTCGAATCGACATCCAAAGGAAACTTGATTGAGACCGATGATGTGTAGTCCATCTCCTTGGTGTGATGTTTGTGGACGAATGTTCCAGTCTGCATCTCAACGTCTATTGCTTTTGTGTTCGAAGTGTCTTATCTTTGGTTGTCAATCATGGTCGATCATCCTTGATTCATCAAGAGTTCTTGAGATGGTCGATTGTGATATTCATCGAGTTTATCATGACTACATCCTCCAAAGTCGTCATTTCACATCCGCCTCGCAATCCGAACCACAACCCCCTTTGTCCACCGCGATATAAAAATCTTTCAATGGCGCAAACGAGTCGCTTGATTCAGATATTATATCATCGGTTACATTTTGAACCTCCCTTTCGAAAGACGTTTATTCTAAAGTCATCATTTTCTTCATTGTCAATGAAGCCTATCATCATGCTATCAGCTGGACCAATGTTGCGATTACTTCGTGATCTACAATGTTTCTCGAAGATGACGCAAGAAAATTTCTCTAGGTATACGACAGAAACCTACCTATTTCCGTTTCGTCATTATATGACCATGGGAATATCATCAGATCGATGTTTTTTCGGTAATCCTGCACATCGTATATCTTCTTTTGTTAATCTCAAATTCTCTATTTATTAGAAAAATAAGGCGATTCTCTTAGTCAGGATATGGAAATACTGGCCGGATAAGAACTGCGACCAATTTAATGAAAAAACTCTACCACGTATGCCATGATTCACAAGTTTATGCATCATTGAGCCGCCGCTGTCTAGAACTAGGTGAGGTTCCCCACACAGTAACATTCTTTCCCCAGATTTGCATAATTGAAACATGATTATATGAACACATGCCGTGTGTGTACTAACCTTTTTGTTCTTAGTATATGAAAGATCATGTTGCCTAGGAGATTATGGACAAGGGTGAGGATGGCAAGAGGGAAGGGTGAAGCGAAAGAGAGAGACCAAGAGCAAAGCTCTGATCATAGTTGAACTGCCAAACTCTAAGTAGGTATGCGCACTAACTATGTTCATTTATAAGTTAACCGCTTCGAATAATTTGACATTTTGACAGTTGCCCAATGACGATACTGCGGAGAAAACTTGCCATTACTTTCATCTTGCAGCACTTGCTATCTAGAGTATGATTAGCAGGAGGTGGAAGGAAGTCGACGAATATAGGAAATGGAGAGAAAGGTTTTGGTTAGGAGGGTATGATACTTTTCATCAACTATTTGGAAGAAAATAATCTCCTCGAGGTTGATAAAATTTCGAAGTATGTACACCCATATATTTCCCCTACTTTCATGATCGACTAGACAAATTGAACAACTTTTGATTGTTCGCACGGGTTGGCGGTCTTTTCAGCTGATTAATTGAAGAGAGTCGCTTCAGACAGGGGGGAGGGGAGGGGCTGAGGGGTTAATAACCCGTGATTTTCAAACGCTCAACCGCAGCTCGGAAGCCGACTTCCGTCTTCAATGACAACCGCCAATGAAGATGTAAGAATCAAAGCTTAATCTATCAATCCATGTTCATCATAGTTTTGCACCGATAACACACGGACTGACTTTAGGATTTCTTTGGTACTCGTATCGAAACTCTACTTTATAACTAGACAACAGTATCTTTTACCCTCATAAGCTTCTTCATACACGTATTTCGGTGCTTATACAATTAGCCATTAGTTCAATTGATAGGATTTTAATATCATCAACGAGTACCGCTATGAAGATGATATAAATATTCTTCCTTCAACTATCTTATCTTCACTTCCAAACAGAAAACATGATTCGGACCTCCGATCTCATCATTGAACGGACCCCGCCATTACCACAAACGAACGATAATGAGACGGTGAAAGATGGGAAAGAAATGGATTATTCTCAGGAATCCACTTCAATCAATTATACCATTGAAGAAGAAAAGAACCAGAGATTTTCTATGATAAAGAAGAATAGGATCATGAAGTCTTGTTGGAATGTGATTACTTATACGCCAAAGAGATGTCGATATGATGTTGATAACCCGCCGAAATTCAGTTTGTGGATGAATTTGCTTTTTGCCTTTGTGAGTTTTACTTCTTGACTTCTCAATGAAGGTTTATGGTCTTGTAATCTTGCTAATACATTTTTCATAGGCTTGTACTTTCACGGTGGCAAATCTTTATTACAGTCACCCTATTCTCAATATTCTAGCGGCTGAATTCAATGTCACCAATGAACGTGCATCAATCATTCCTACGGTAATGCAAGCAGGCTATGCATCTGGACTGTTGCTTCTATGTCCTCTGGGAGACATCTTTAAGAGACGTGCATTCGTATTATCATTGGTTTTCTTTACTGCGACTATGGTACGTTTACTCGAAAAGACTTTTATCAGTAATCTTCATGATGAGGAATGATCAATGTGTTCTTATACTGAGATTGATCATAACAGTGGCTTGGTTTATGCCTCACAAACTCATTTTCTGTGTTTGTTGGAATATCTTTCATCACAGCACTTACGACGGTAACTCCACAACTTATGCTTCCTTTAGTAGGAGATTTAGCACCACCAAATCGTAGAGCAACTTGTTTAGCTATTGTTTCTTCTGGTCTCCTACTTGGCTTGTTGATCGCTCGTTTACTTTCGGGTATTCTGACACAATATACTACTTGGCGAACCATCTATGTAGGACCAGCCCTCCCCACATCGCTTATTGTATTCGCTAACAACTTCTCAGTGGTTTTCCTTCGGTGTCCAATATCTCATCTTAATCCTTCTCTACCTTTTTATGCCGGATTACCCAAGCACCAACCCCGGATCTTTCAACTATTTCTCCCACCTGCTAAGTATCCTCCGCTTACTCTTCAAACACCCCCTCCTAGTCCAAGCATCTCTTATCGGCTTCTGCACCTCCACAATCTTCACCTCCTACTGGACAACCCTCACATTCCTCCTCTCCTCCCCTCCCTATTCCTTCTCCCCCGTCCCTATCGGCCTCTTCGCCCTGATCGGCATCGCCACCTTCATCCTCGGTCCCATCTACTCCCGTCTCATCATTGACAAATTCATCCCGCTCTTCAGCGTCATTCTCGGTCTCCTCTACTGTCTCATCGGCGTCGTCATCGGTACTTATATTGGAGAATTTACCATCGCGGGTCCAATTCTCCAAGCTGTTTTCATGGATCTCGGAATCCAGACCGCGCAGATTGCGAATCGTAGCGCGATTTATGGGATTGATCCGAAAGCGAGGAATAGAGTTAATACGGCGTATATGGTGATGGTTTTTTTGGGGCAGTTGACGGGGACGGCGGTGGGAAATCGGTTGTATGTGAAGGGAGGGTGGGTAGTGAGTGGGAGTGCGGGGGTGGGGTTTGTGGGGTTGGGACTGGGAGTTTGTTTTTTGAGGGGGCCGTGGGAAAAGGGGTGGGTGGGGTGGAGAGGAGGGTG